>JBBYHQ010181128.1:0-25284 GCA_038382645.1 Spergularia azorica
TAACTAATTTCCATAAATCAAGTAATAATGTTATTTAATTAGAATAATATCACCATATAGTATCTACTTGTCATATCCTATTTTAGATAAACTTTATTTACAATATAATAATATTATTATATGTCACGTGTCAGCGTGGGAATTGAGTAGGTTCAGGATTACATATATATATTAGATTCTTCATTATATAATGCCAATTTTGCGATTTTTACAAAAGAAAAAGAATAATTAAAAACGAACGAGCGAAAAAAGAAAAAAAAAATAAACGGTCTTTGCTTCGCTTACCTGTTTGAGTGTCGAGTTGGTCGACTCAATAACTTTGGAAGAGCAAGGAATTTTCAAAGCGGAAGACTATTAGCATCCTGCATCCTACAACCCACTTCTTCCAAAACTACTCCAACTCAAGCTTGAATTTAACAGTTGACCTACAACTAATTTGGAGCGCCAATGGTCGTTGCTTTTCTTTAATATGGGCATGAGGAAGGGGCTTCCTAAAGCTCAAAATGAGAGCAGAAGTTTTTGGCCAGCAAAATCCTATTAGTATTCACTGATTGACTGATGGGCAGTAGCAAATCTGTAAATCAGATTTACGAAAACATCCAGTGTGTTTAAATGCTCTTCCGTGGGCAGTACAAACAAAGTTGCTTGTTTCAGTAAATATATAAGTTGAGCAGCAGACCACTCTTGCTCACTTAATGTTAAAACAGACAAACTGGAAAGACTGAGATCTCGAAAAAAAAAAAGGCTGAGATAAAATCAAGTCCGTCCAACTTGATGGATGAGATGCAACAGACAAGATCGATGTCAACAACAGCCCAATCCCACCAGCCATCAGCATCAGAATGACAACATTGTGCTGTAACACGAAACAATTCACTCAGCACCAAATTCATAAGCATCGAATTTAAAGATGGAACGAGTAAAATCATGAGAGACAATCAGCTGTGGAACAAAAGATGAATGTTTTCAATCAATAATACATGATGGAATATGAACTGACATCATAAATATGCCAATTTTATAGAAAAATGATATGCAAGAGTAACAGAACGTTACAAGTTACAGTTCAAATAAACTCTGAAGGTGAATTCGACCCAGGTTTTCTGTCATCCCCCAAGTCACCAGGTCCAGGGTGCTGCAGATTCTGTAAAACCTGAGGATGCAGACCGCCAAGGCCGCCACCCAAACCATCGTTTCCAGGCCCGAAAAACTGACACATAAATCTAGCCATAACCCCAAGAATCTGTATTTGGTTCTGGCAAGCATCAACATGCATTTGCATCATCTGCTTCTCATGGTCAAGCTGCAAGCCCAACATCCTCCCCCTCCATTCCATCTCCTCCTGCTCCCTCTTCTCCTCCATCCTCATCCGCCACCGCCGTTCCTCATCCAATTCTCTCTCCAACCTCAATTCCCTGTCGAATTCCCTCCTTGCCCACCTCATCTGCAACTCTTCCAACTCCAACTCGCTCTCCTCCACCCCTTCTTCTTCTTCCTCCCTCACCCTCTTCTCTTTCGAATCCTCCATTACCCCCCTCGTTTCCCCCCTCGACATCAAGACCTCATCCCTAGCAAAATCCCTCCCTAACCTCCTGTCCTCCCTCTTCACCAACACATCCCTCAGCTCCAAAACCTGAGCACCCAACAAAGCAATCCTCCTCCTTTTCAACTTCCTCCCATGAATCGAACTTGACCCTTCATTTTCCACTCTCTCTCCACCACCACCAAAAACCCCACCTACTTCTTCCTCCTCGTCCTCCTCGCCCGTCTCCCCATCCTCCTCAAACTCATCACAATCAATCATGTCAAACCCTAACCCTAAATCATCCTCCCCATCATCGCCCCCAAACAGCTCCTCAACATTACTACTGAAATCCCCATTATTATTACCGCCACCACTAGAAACCCTCTTACAATTGTCCTTCACCTCAAGCTCTACATCCCCAAAAACCTCCTTATACTTCAAGAAATTCTCCCAATGATCTTGCCCATCTTCCCAATTGAACTCCCCATCAGAAGCCCTAATTTTCTGCTTGACGCCCAAATACTGGTGGCGCATGTTCTGCACCTTAATTGAGACGTCCCGCCATGACCACTTGAAGGGGAAGTTAATTGGATCTTGGAGATGGTGAAATGAATTGACATGATCAGCAATTGGCTTGAATTTCTTCTCTCGCGTTTTCAATTTGGCAAGGGTTCCTGAGTTTTGAAGGTCGGCGTATTTTGTAAGTAGGGTTTGCTCTTCTACCTCTGACCATTTTTTCCTCTTCATTCTCTGATTACTCGCGATCTCTTTCCAAAATTATTGCCAACATTATCTCTACAAAAAGAGGTAACATTAAACCAAAGTACCAAATCAAACATTCGTAATTAATATCAAAACACTGTGCTAAGCAGTAAAACTAAGAAGCGCCAAGCAATCAAAATTTATTACACTGCTATAAATTTAGGTATTGATAAAGATATAATCTGATCCTCTAATCATTAAGAAGGACTTCATGTCATTGTTTCAACTTTCGCTGTTTCTTAGCGATACAATATAATGATCAGGACATTAAATAGAATTCATCTTTAAATCCAAATAATCCAGCTCAATACAGGAAGCTTCTATAAACACACTACGATCATCCTTCAGTAAAGAAAAATTCCGTGTTATTCTCTGGAATCCTGTGTACGAGTAGGTCATCTAACTAGGTGAATAAGTTAACACTTCCGTCTTCAGATTCTTCAATATCTTACACTACTTAAGATTCCTATATGTTTTTCCAAACCATCTTCTCGCAACTTCCTTTCCTTAAGATCGATGCCACTCTTATTATATAAGAAACATTGCAAAGAGCAGTGTCCACGTTTCTTTACTGACATGATATCAACATTTCTTTATCAACACAATTCGAAATAATAGCAAAGTTAGGCTATAATTAATATATCATACAAACTTAATAGCAAAGTTAGGTTATATAATCTTTTAAATTGTGATTCTTTGGAGATCGTATTCTCCTATTAGCTCAATGATCAATTTCTCTTCACTATTTTGGTTGAATTTTATCGAATGTTTACATTAAAAATGTGGATACTCTAGCACCAACTTTTTAAGAAAATCAAGTACACTGGGAACTAGCTACATAAGAATTCTCGTACTCAAAAGCAATACCGAAATCTGAACCAATAATGGTCGCTTTCAACCATGTCCATACTTCATACTACTACTCTATAAGCCTATTTACATTTTTCCCAAAAAAAAAAAAAACAAGAAAGAAAGAAATATGATAATCTAGTGATGAAGTTACTACCAGAACATGATGAGTCCTATGAAACTGGATACTACGAACAAGACCATTATCAGACGGCAAGCCAATTGACAATATCAAGCTTTTCACAGAGTTAGGCCTAAAAACCATTACTAAATTAGCAAATTGTAACAAATTATATAATTTCTGTCCCTCAGAGGCAGGAAATCCAAATCTATCTCACCTAATACTCAGATTTACCTACAAAATAACAATTAGGGAATAACAAAAACAAAGAACAATCACTTACAAATGAATAATACAGCACAATCATGCTCAGAGTTGAACTGAAAGTGATCCTCGGATTTCCCAAAGCAACGGGAAAGGTAACACACATTCAAAATTCAATAACCCTCCATTTTCTAAATGATACTAAAACCGTAAACGAACTTGAGCTATAGAATGAGAGAATTTGAAGAGTGTGAATGAAGCCTAATCAAGAAAGTCTATAACGTTGGACTTTCAGTGTATCTGGATTCCTTGTGAACCTTTTCTACAAATATGTTTCGCCATCTGAGTAAGTTCGGATTCAAGGGAGATAACATTGCTGAGTTTTGAGCTTCACGGGAAAAGCCCAAAATGCCCAAAACTCTTGATTAAAGGGTTACATGTCAACGCAACTATATGTGTTTCGCAGGTAAACATATTAGACGCTTATGGCAACATTGATGCAGAGGTCAAGCCCACCAAGCTCATGACCCTAATTGTCGAAACCAAAACGACCATGGCAAAGTCTAAACCCAACCAAGCTGCTTGAATTGGGATGCTTGGAGCACACAATCCGTAAATTTCTCAAAATAACCAGTTGACGTGATGGCAACTTGACAAACAATGAGATAGTCATTAGAACAGTGACCCTAATTATAAGGGTCAGTACTTCCAAGCTCAAATCAACCAAATTAAAACTAACTCAATCAAAATCACTAGACAACATAAATTTAAAACAATTAGTTGGGGTTCAAATTAGGCAAATTAGCAACAATTAGATAAATCCCCAGAAAATCAACATCAAGTTGACATAAACCCAAATTACTAAAATTGTAGATACCAAAAAAAAATTACATGAGATTAGAATAGTTACCTGTAGTGCGCATAAACTCCAGAAAATCGAAATCCCAAATTAGAAAATTTATGCTCTCCAAGTGAACATCTACAAACCAAATGTAAAGTGGAAGAGAAAGGGATCAAGTCAAGTAAAGCTGATCCAAGAAAATAAGTTTGGGACGAAATCCCTAATCTACCCCTTTATGTGCTTTGAATGACTGTTCAAATCTCAACTCAAAAAAAAAAAAAAAAAAAAAAATAGAAAGAAACTTAATGTGAGAGTTCGTAATTGTTTTGGTATTTTGATTTCGGGAATGTCGAAATTTTTATTCGTCTTTCAAGTTTTGTGAGTCTAGTTGTGTGAGACGTTATGGTAATAGATTTTATCCGTGTATTTTAACTAGACATTTTACGTATAGTTTTTGGCGTTTAGTTCTTTACACTTTGCTCCTTTGCAATTAAAAATGTCTTAAAATGTGTAATTTGAGTTCAAATACAGCATCTAACTCGGGGTAATTCTTAACCAATAGTGCTTATTGGACAACTCGTCCAATAGGGGCACTAAAGGACAAAAAAATTACTCTTCTTTCTTCTTCTCCCTCATCCCGACTCCCCTTCCCTGCAACTTTCTACCATTTTTGATAGTCCCATTTCTTCCCTTTCTCTGCAAATTTCACTACTACGACATCTTCATCTCTCACTTCGGCAGCCATGGCAATGAGTCCAGCCAAACCCCTTCATTTCGCCACGACCACGAGCACGGAAAAAGGATTTAGGGTCCCACTTACCGGCGCCGGGAAGTGGGACCCTAAATCCTTTTTTCGTCCACTTCAGAACACCACACCCCAAAAAGGGTTCACCGCGGCCATTCAATCACCCCATCCATCATAGGGTGTCTTTTGGTTTTCTCCACCGGCGAAGCCGGTGGTGTGCTGTGCCGGAATGGGTGATAGATTGATGATGGGGTAGGTTGAAGGTGGGTGGTTATGGAGTTTTGCGGGTGAGGAAGAATGAAGAAGGGGATTGATTTGGGGATTTTGTCTTCTAGCCCCCTCTATTGGACGATTTCATCCAATGGGCACTATTGGTCTATAAAAGCTCATCTAAGTCGTCCATCTAACAAAACAACCTTCTAATGTCTACAACAAGTAACCTGTAGTACTGTATGCTGTATGTGCGGGAAAATCTCCCGTACGGCTTTTGTTTCATACATCACACATACTCCGTTTACAAGATCGGTGGGGGTTTTGAACTTATAGATTGAAATAATGCTATGTTTGGGAACTTGGAATTGGAATTCAATTCCTAGAATTGAAATGATTCAAATGTTTGGGAACTTGTAGGATTTGGAATTGGAATTGGAATTGTTCCCACCCAATTCTAAGCATGAGTAAACATCTTATTTTCAAATCCTTTGTAAAAACTAGTCATTTCAATTCCACACACACCCCTCTCTCTCTCTCCTCCTCCAAAACTCATTGATTTTTTCTCCTCTCATCTGCCGCCTGCCATCACCACCACGACCAGCCATCGTGTCCACCCAATACTGACCATCAGCCGCCTCTTGCCGTCGACATTGTCGCCTGCATGCGATCAGCCATTAACTCCGATAAGCACGCCATCACGCTATTTTCTCTCTCCTTTGCTTTGGCCCCCTTCCCTCAACATCCCCTCATTTCGCCGTCTACATCGCCGCTTCCTTGCCGTCAACGTCGCCGCCTCCTTGCCGTCAACGTCGCCGCCTCCTCGGACCTGTGGTGTTTACGGCGGCGGCGGCAATGAAGGGTATGTCATGGTGGGAGGAAGGTAAGGGAGGGGTAGTTTACAAATCCAATTCCAATTACAATTCCAAGTGTATCCAAACATGGTTTTGGATTTGAATGTGGAATTAGATTCCGTCATTTCAATTTCCAGATTTCAATTCCTCATTTTGAAATGAATTCGAAGTTCCCAAACACTACCTAAAGGTGATTGCTCATAAGTAGTTTATGAGCTCGTCTCTCGAGAATCTGTGCTGTTTAAAACAGGTGACTGAAAGTGCTTGAACATCACAACAGCAGTGAATGAACACAAAAAATGACTTCCTTCAACATACATACACAGCAAGGATCACAGCTTACGAATCAGGAACACGAGTTTACAAGAACGAAGTCTAGGGATTTAGACCCCAGCAAAATTATATGTACCAAATAAATCTCCGTCTTCAAGTGATTCTACCTTGATTTCAATTTCCCAGTCATGACTTATGAATACTCACCACTAAGATCGCCCCAGCGGACATTGTGCTTAGCAGCTAGGTAATGAGCTCCAACTGGTCCTCTGCTACCGTATGGGTAGAGCTCAGGAGCGATCTTTTTTTCTTCGAGTTCCTTCAACAACGGTGTAAATAATCCCCATGCAGCATCGAGCTCATCACTTCTGATGAACAATCTCCGCTCTCCTTCTATAGCGTCTAAAAGTAACCTCTCGTATGCATCAGGTATTTCTCTTGAATACCTTAAAACATTAGCAGTTCATATTCAGGAGACTGTGATATTCACAAGGCAAAAACATTCCATAACTCGTCTTAAATCTAAAAGACATGAAAACTGAACCTTTGAGGAGAAACAATGTGAATTACACCATGATTGCACAATTGATCAAGAATTAACTCAAGTGATTTCAGTTATTGGTTTTCTTTTCGACTTTTCCCCTTATGGAATGAGAACTTAAAAAATATATATTTGGAAGAAATTATTAGATGTGTGCTCTGGTATAGCTTTTCCCAATATATTAAGATGAAGGAGGATTACCTATCACTGTAGAGCAAGTTAAGGTCACTCTGGTCCAATCTCATCCCGAGGCCAGGAACCTTATTGTTGAGCTTTAAGTAGATAGCTTCATCAGGTTGAACCCGGATAACGAGCTCATTTGTAGCATTATCTAAGTCAGTTCCAAAGGTCTTCTTGTATAAGTTTCCAGGAACATGCCTAAACTGAACTCGAATTTCAGCTCTGCGGTATACACAGCAAGAAACTTAAACCTTTGCCAAAGGCAGGAAACTGTGAAGAACAAAAAGAAATAGTATTAAGAATAGAATAAATTGGAGATAGTAGGAATTAACCTCCTTGTATTAAGAGCTTTTCCAGCTTTCATCAGAAAAGGAACCCCATCCCATCGCGCATTATCAATAAAAAGGGCAGCAGCAGCAAAGGTAGGAGTGAGGCTGTTTGTTGGTACAGTCGGATCATCTGTATAACCGAGATATGATTTCCCCCCTTTGCTGTGACCCTTGTATTGACCCACAACAACGTCTTGAAGCTGAAGTTGCCTCATTGATCTTAGCAGTTTTACCTGAATGTATGAGAAGACGAATATATATCAGATATCGTACTTTAAGCAGGAATGCAAGTATTCGAGGATATACTCTAGTACCTTCTCATTCCTTATATCTTCAGCATCCAAGCTGACAGGTGTCTCCATTGCAAACAAGGCTAGGATTTGGAGGAGATGGTTTTGCATTATATCCCGGATTATTCCATAACGATCAAAGTATCTAGGAAACAAGTCATGTATAGACAGGTACTAAGTCTATCTCCTTATTCTCACTTCTCAGTCAAGTAATTAATTGGATTTCATACTTACCCACCACGTCCCTCTGTGCCAAAGTCTTCAGAAAATATCAGCTGAACATTTCGGATGTAGGTCCTGGACCATAGAGGCTCAAACACCAGATTTGAAAAGCGAAGCACTGATAAATTCTCAACAAGTTCCTTCCCTAGGTAATGATCAATTCTGAAGAGAGATAATAAGGTCAGGCTCAAATTCCTTCGACACATTGTTAAAGTGAAGAAACACAGATAGTGAGAGAGGTATATACCTGAATATTTGGTCCTCCGTAAGATACTGCTTTAAGCTTCTCGTTAGATCACGAGATGACTCTGAGTCACGGCCAAATGGCTTTTCAACAATTACCCTTGTCCATCCACCTTCAGAGGAAGCTCGATGGCTAGCACATCTCACCACATCCACAAAAATGTTTGGCGGTATTGATAGGTAAAACAAACGATTTGGAAGCTTCCCAGCCTAAACAGATACTGGAAGATTCAAATTCCAAGTTCCATAGCCTTTAGTTTGGACAATTAAAACTTTTAAGTCTAAACAGAAAAGGTTATTGTTTGAGCTCTTGAAAAGAGAAACTCACCCACCACGTAAGACCATTAGTTTCAGAGAACGTCTAGTTTATGCATGTGCTTTTAAACAGTCCACATACATTTGTAATCAGTGCGTACTCCTTCACAGTATCCATAACAAAGCCTATGATGCTTATTAAGTTCTTGATTCAGATATCTGAGGAGAGCAAGCGGCTTCCTTGAAAGTATCATACGCATCATATGGACTAGTTTTGTTTTTTTTTGGTCCCAGGAGTTGTTACTAAGGTTATACTTTCCTGCATCACATACGCTCTAACAGCAACTGGTACAAGGGAACAAAGGGTGACACCTATTCTTTCTTTCATTGTCTCAGGGAGAATTTATTATATTCGGTTATTTAGTTTCGGAAGGCATTTGCCGTTTGTGTATTTATTTGATGTTTTGAAGCTCCTGATGTTCGTAAAGGAGAAAAAGTGAGGAAAAACAAACTCCAGAATGACAACATATTCCAGAAGGTTTTAGCTAAAATCACGTCGACACAAGAAACTACTATTCTACTCCAAGGAGAAAATGAAACCGCTCCTGTACTCTGTAAGCATACTACTAGAGAACCCTGGCTTAGTTCAATAACTGGCACAAACACTAAAACCTGACTGGTTTCTTGTTCTTTTGTAAAGTTTTATTTCATGAATACCAATGCTTATGCTAGTTGATCCACAAGACTTTCAGCCGAAGGCCCTAAGCCATCAATTATAGCAACAAAAATAGAGCCTGAGTCTCAAACGATGATGTGGCTTCGGCTAACATGAATCATCATATGAAACCGTCCTATGGGGATGACAGTGAAAATATCAAAAAAAAAAAAAATGAGTTTAAAAAGTCTGAACATAAGTTTGGATGTTTGATGAAAAATTACGAGAAAAAAATAGCAAAACTCATTGAGGAAAATAAAGACAAACAAGTCGACAAGAAAGGATAACTTGCTTTCAAAATCAAAGAAAGAATAAAGCACAAAGAGAAAAATACAGTCAAACCCCATCCTCCACCCACGCCTCCCTCTCCAACGCCATATTGGAACCCACTCATGCAGCACAATGATCATTAACGCCAAATTTAAGATTAGAAGAAAACAAAGTGGACGGCACTTGGCTACTTGCAAACTCTTTAAGAGTGGTAGGTGGTACTCAAGATCCCATTAAGACTCGTCAGCATCTAACCCATGTATGCCCTTTCTGGCCCCCTTTGGAAGACTACATTGTTCTACAATTTGGGTCCTCAATTTCAGAATCGAAGTTTGCCAAACTTCCAGAAATGATATCCATTTATTATATTGTCTATATGAATCAGATCCTTCCTAATTCATTTTCCACTGTCCCTTGCAACCAGCATAGTATATAAAGTAACATGCATCTCAGCTCAATCCTAGAAAGTACAATTAGTTAAAAGAGTTTATCAAACTTACAGATAATTACCTCTTTCTCTTTCAGCTTATGGTCCAATTCACCAAAGTCATTCTCTGAATTATACAGACCAGAATGATAAAAACATCTTTGTAAAAAATGATCCATCTTGTCACCACAATTTTCCCTGGAAGCAACTCGATGATTCAATAATTGCAACGTAGATAAATTCACAAAGTAAGAACGGTGCTGAATGCAAGGTTAGAAGTCAGGATACCTCTGATCTATTCTACATGTTAAGGTCTCACTGATCATGTTCCGAAGCTGCTCATCGCCCATTTTGGTTCGTGCATAGCCAAAAATTGTGAAGTTCTGCATTAATGCGACTGTAAATGAGAATTACACAAAAAGTATATCGTCTTCGTAGAATAGGTAGATGTACATTAACCTTTCTAAACAGACAGATATACCAGACAACAACAACAACAACAACAACAACAACAAAAAGAAAAAGAAAAAAGAAAGAAAAAGAAAGGAACATGCCTCAGGTAGCCAGCCTTCATAATAGAGAGCAAAAAGGGCAGGAAAAATCTTCTTTTTTGCAAGATCTCCTGAGGCTCCAACTACAGTTATACTCAGCATTGATCCTTCTTTGATGGAGCCCAAGATGGGAAGTGATTGTTGATCAACTAGTGCCTCAATTTTCTTCGCAGGAATAGGACTTCCTTGCGCATCTTCTAAACAGAAAAGATTCAGCTCTTAATATACAGAACATACATATAAAATAGTCTTAGAAGCCGAAGTTCGTGAAGAAGAAAAGAGATAATTCATTCACATGTTATAGAGGTTACTCTCCAAGCAGCGCAAGGGGGGCTGTACATGTGCTACACAGCCTGTCCCCTACGCTATGGGCAGGTTTTTTCCATGTGACCTGTAAGAGAGATAGAAAGATGTACTAAAATGGTAAAGCCCATAAATTTGGACATCAATTGCCCATTGCAGTATGGAAGCACTACTAGTTGAGTCTTAAAATTGGAAACTCAGGTCGCTGTAAGATTTTACTATTGTTCTAAAGGCGGAATGCTTCCATAGATGTTTAGCCTTGAGATGCTTCCATAGAAGTTTAACAATTAGTGTAAGCAATACACACACACACACACACACACACACACACAAAAAAAAAAAAAAAAAAAGGGCAGCTACTACCAGGACAGTAGTACAATATTGTCCACAGCTGTGTTCTAGTAAAGCTGCTTCATAATGCCCAGCGAAAGCTGCTTATTATGCCCTGAGAAAGCTGCTAACGTTAGAACCATAGTGTAGACAGCTGAAATAAAGAATTAAAGCTATAAGCTTAAGGTTTGAAAACCTGGTTTCACATTTTCTTGTTCACAATGTAGAGAGTAAGATAAACTGCCTTAACAAATGAGCTTTCACCCTAATATATGCATAGAGCAAGACACCAGCTGTTTTGTATCACAAGTAGACAAGAACCTTTTTGTGAATATAGTAAGGGTTAAGCTTTAATCAACTTTACTTGCCTTTCACCTTTTTACACTTGCACTTATTAAAGTTAACCATTGGTTAAGAAACCACGTAACATAGCTATATGGCAGATCTGACACTTAACTCCCGGGAGCTACTCCTTGGTCCCCTCATAAATAGAACTGACCTATCTGACTACACAAGGAGAGCGCATCTGAGCATTAACAGCAAAGGACTTAGGTTTAGTATAGCGCCAATGAAAAACTATGATCACTAGCGGAACTTTAAAGGGAAGGACAATAGGTGATCATACAGTAAGACGGGGTGGGAAATTATGGTTTTAGAGAAGGTTTATTTTGTTATGCCATTTGTAACGGTATGTGGACAATGTTGAGATAGCCTACCAGATAATAGAAGGTAAAACCCTGCTACTGATATAGTTTTGAGTTTACTGCATACTAAAACGATTTCAGTACTTAAATCTTAGTACATTAGTTAACCCACCACTTGAAACCATAGTAATATGATGAGTGGTCTTGGCTAAATACATTATGTAGCACTGGAGTATACTGGCTGATCTTCCATTGAGTCATTTGGATTAAGGGAGCTCTAAAGAATAGAAATGACATATTTTATACATGATGAGAGCATACAAGCACTAAAGGAAACTGTCTAGCAGTTCAAAAGTTGTCAATCACAAAGAACGATCAATAGCAAAAACTTTGAAGAGACTAAATCTGGTCTCATGGTAAAACAACGTGAGTTTTTAAGGTATCAGAGTGACTTTTTGCAACAGAAGCCAAGAAGCATGTCAAGGTGACAGAAAAAGAACGTACAGAAATGGAAAGCCTGATACTGAAACACTAACACCAGGTGAATTCATTGTGAACAAAGGACCATGACTGCAGATTAGTTTAACCCAGTGGTTTATATCCCGTATTACGTTCAATCGTCATTACAATTAGCCTGGATAAAGCCTAGGAAAATTTCTTCTTACAAAAATAAGGAAAAAAAAGATCTCTTATGCAAGCAGCAGGTCCAATACCTCCTCCCTAATCCCTACAGTCCATTTCAGGTTCCCATACATTCAATTGTATAACAACTATCACGTAGGAGGTCAACTGGTAAACTATGAGTATGAGCCATGAGGAATCTTAATTTGACAGCCACACCCTTCAATTATTGGCACAGTAGTCACCACTCACCCAAAGAGCTCTCTTCCCCCTAGCCACCAACCTTAGAATGCACCAAAGATTTTTTTTTTTTTTTTTTTTTTTTTTTTTTGATTTTGGTGTGCACCAAAGTATTTGTTTCTATTACCACTCGTGCAAACAGTATAGTCACAGACTCGCAGTATTGAGACAAACCTATCAGCATTATGTGCAAGCATCCGAACATCAACTTAGCTTGAAAGGCAGTATGTGCAGCATTTCGAAGAAAATACTTCATTTACATTGAATAAATAATCTCACTCATCTCATCTATTTTATGTAATTCAGTTCAAATAGAGTTCTGGTCATCGTGCCTAACAACCTTAGACTTCACTTCAACTAATGACAGTCCCAGTAAATGCAAGGTTGACCCTTGCAACCCTTGCTTCTATACCTTACAATGACCCGTTTGCCTTTGCCACGCCCCCCTTACACCTAATATTATGCGTTGATAACCCCTTACACCGAGAAAAGGTCGTTTCCATTAGACTGTGTGCCTTCCTGAACACACAGAATTCCTACAACCTGACTACCTATTAGCCCAACATCTGAGCTAAATTAGGCATCAAGGGGCACAAATTCTGCTTCTTGATCCAATGTCAATCCCTAACATATTTGAAATCATTTATAAACTTCGACACCCGTCTCGCCTTCCCTTTTCATAATTTAATTCACCTCGCTCTCCAATTTCATCACCACTTATCAGTTCTCAGTTCTCACTAAACCCAAAAGCTGCAAAATTTGTAACCATCCATAAAATCAATCTTGTTCTATTCTAATTTCCATGCTGTTGATTACTCCCAATCTAACAAAAAGAGATATACAGAGAATATCCAACTCTTGCTATGTACAGTATATAGATTGAATTTTTTAACAGTTACTGCCAATTTTGGCATTTAACTAATTACAACATATCATGATCGTATAAACAAAGCATACCAAAACCCATGAGCAGTAAAATGACTAAAATCAACAGGCACAGTTAAAACTCGGGAAGTTCTGTCGCACTATATGGTCTAACTCGACTCGAATCAAACAGTAAAAAAAAGAACGAAAATTACAAGAAAGTGTATGTACCTTGGCCATTTTGGAGAGAAATTGCATTTAAAGGATGCCCATTAGCTGATTTTGGGGTAAAACACTTAGTGCAGTAAAATCTAGAGAGAATGTGAGAAACCCATTTACAGGAAAGTAATCTTGATGGTAAAATAATGGAAGATGGTGGTAAAAAAGAGCTGACATTGTTGGTTTTGGAGAGAGAAAATGACAATGTTGTGGAAGATGATGATGATAATGAACAAGAAGCTGTCATCATATGCCTAGCCATGCAACGCAATTTGTTTTTGATTGTCAAAATTGCTGTGATAATTTTTCCCAGATTATTTAGATTTTAATTGATGTATGTAAATTCTTCAGAAATCTAAATTATGAATATTTAGGGAGTACTGTACTTTTCAACCAGTTGGTGGATGGTCTGACAATCTGTGTCACTGTGTGTGTGTTAATATCTTCAACATGAGGCTCTGGATTATCTAAATGATCAGCATATGGCCATATGGGCACACGAATCAATCGATGTTGATTTTTTTCTCTTGGGGACAAAAGGTCAGGATAACCTTACCGTATCATTTTAAAGAGGCCTTTACGATAACTTATAGAATAAAATTACTCCCTCTTATTCTATCTGATGTTCCACAATGAAATACCACGGATTTTTTTTTGTAAAAAGTAAGATGTGGTAGAAAATGAAAGTTGGTTAAGTAGAAAATCATTTAGAACTGATTCAAAAAGAAAGCAGAAAGATCATTCAGACTAGAGGGAATATTTGTTTTTCGAGTTCTTGATTGCGTGATGCATTTATAAAAAATGTAAAACCAAGGTTGAAATTGCAAAAGCTATTAGTAGTTGAAAACTCAAAGGGAGGTAGATATTGAAATTGTAGTTTATATTTGTTTAGTATATCTCATTTATTTCAAGCACATATAATGTATATCTCATATCTAAATAGCTTTACTCTTAATAACCCGTTTTTCGGATAGTAATGAGCCAAAAGAACAAAATACGAACATGTTAGTCAATGTATCAATGTTTCTGATATAATCGACGATTTTTTACCTATCTTGAACTGGACTACATAAAATGAATCTATTTGGAGTATGTTAATTTATTGAAATTGGTTTAGTCATTACTCCCTCCGTCCCAGCTCAAACGTAGCATTATTTGTAGTGGAATAAGAAAAATTGATATAATAAGTTGGGTGGGGTAATATTAGGAAAAGAGAGGAGAGAGAAGGTGATGATTAATAAAAGTGGAAGAGATAATGTGAGAGACAGTGTGATAATTTAATAAAAGTAGGAGAGAGAAATGTGTCCCAAAATAGATGGAGTGTTTGAGGTGGGACGTCCCAAAATGGGATATGGGACGTCTGAGTTGGGACGGAGAGAGTACTAGATAGTTGTACTTAAACGAAGCTGGAAGGCTGGAACCAGTTAATGTTCCCAAACAAACAAACACCAGGAATAGAAATGAAATGGGTATAGCTCCTATATAAACACAAATAACATTTTCGTGATCTCACTGAAATACTAATCTACAAACAAAAAAGCACTAAAAATACTCTAATAGATACTGTAGATCATTTCCAGCATAATATTTTAAATTGAAATTCTATTAATAATAATTTAAGTCTTTTGAATAGTGACATATTTAATTCAAGTGATTCAAATGTCCGATTTTTTAATCCAATCATGTTCGGCCTAAGTAGTGAAACTAAATTCAAATCATTTTCAGATAAATTGGTTCATTTTAGGTTTTACTTGAATTCAGATTATCAATCAATATGAACTGTCCACTTCCAGTATTCGTGTAACATCAAACAATTCACGGCTCGTTTAGTAAATGAAATTAATTGGGAAATTTTCCAATATACCCCTGAGGTTTCCGAAATTTTCAGGTATATCCCTCAGGTTACCGAGCTCTCCAGCGTGCCCTTGAGGTTTGCAAAATCGTGTTTTTTTCCAAATTTTCGCTAACGGAGTTTAATACCGTTAACCATTTGATAAGTTTGACTTTTTTTTAAAACAAAATGACCCCTAGTGATATAAATTAAAAACAAAAAAAAAAAAAATATTATTTCACTTTTCCCCAGCCCCCACCCAACCCCACGCAGCCACCGCCTCACCATCGCGCCCCAGCACCGACCACCACCTTTCGCACCTCCACCCCCACCACTAGACGCGGGTCCCTCTCGCGACCACACGCCGGCCACCCCATACCCCGACCACCCACTCCTCCATAGCCCACGACCTTTTCTCTCTCCTCAAAGATCTTCTATTTCCGGCGACAATGGTGGCTAGTGGCGGCAAACGTTGAGGAAGGGGCGGCGAGGCTGTTGGAGGGCGTTGGGGCAAGGATGTTGGGCCGGGAAGGAGTGTAAGGGAAGAAGGAGGGAGAGAGAAAAAGAGGCCTGGACAATGGAGGTTTACTCTCCCTATCAAACTAAATGATATTTTCGCTACTACAAGCCTTCTTCTGGTGATGATATATTCTTCGTTGGTTTGCCTGTTTGTATCTTTCAGAGCAAGTTTCTAGTCGAGCTCAACTTATCTTGTTATTGGAATGCTTCTTTTTACTTTGTTAAAAATAATGATGTTGCATCTTCAATTGTTTTTCAACTGCCTAGTCTGAAGAAGCTTTCGGTCCGTATACCTCTGTTTTTGCGGCATGTTCGGTTTTTGGAGACGTTGTTCAAGTCGTGCCCGATTTTGGAACAAGTAACGCTACGTTTAACACTTGATGACCGCGAAAAAGATGGAAAAGTATACGTCTTGGAGATTCAAGATTGATGCACCAAAGTTGCAACTCTTTGTGATCCGTGCAGGTGTCACGTCTCATCAGTTTGTTATGACTAGTCGGCCTCGCCTTGATTTACTCCGAGTGAAACTTGACTTATTCCCGTCTGATTCGTGGACTAAACTTTGGCTAACCATGATTTTCTATAGGATTTCTAGTGTTGGATCTCTTAGCCTCTCGTATCAAACTCTTCGCGTCTTGGGTTCTGTTCAGTATGAGCGCGGTGATACATTTCCTCGATTTCCTAATTTGGTCAGTCTTGAAATTGACACTAATTTGGGTGAGCGTATGATTTGGGAAATTTTTTTACCTGCCTCTCTATTATTTAAGGTGAAGATAGTGAAAAAGCTGAAATTCTTAGCTGCTTGTGACGAATACATGGACAAAGGCAAACGCATTGCTATTGAATTGGTACAGTATATTCTAAGACAAGCTACTGCTTTGGAGGAGTTTAATGTTTCTGTTTCGTACCTTCGTGAAGACATCCGAAGAGATGGAGCTGCTTCGTGGGAACACGATCTCTGTGGGTCGATTTTCAGGAATTGGAGAAGCTGCTCCCGGTGTGTGATGAATTTCTCGGGTCATTACGTCACTGCATCCAGCAATGACTTTGGCAAGAAATGGTAACAGGATTCCTTAGCTTGCAGTATGTCAAGGAATCGTATGAATGTCTCGGTGACATACCAAGTCAGGAGGAGTCATCCATCTGTTTCATGGCATGTTTAACTTGTTTACTTTGTCAAGCATCGCAAACTTTTTAATCCCAGTAGCATGCTCTTTTACTATTGAAGTTGACAGTAGCATTTCTTTCTTTATTCCTATGCTAAGCAATTGGTTTCTGGAGTTATTTTGCTGCACATTCCAGGAAAAAGGTGATAGAACAACTAATTTGATATGTCTGGGGCAATGTGTAATGTATGTACGAGTATCTTGTAATTGACTCATTTGGAAGAAGATTGACAACTTCTGTTGGAGTAATTACAGTCCAAGTTATAATTTCTCTCCCACTTGATTTCCTTGCATGAATCTTAATGCTTTATTTCTTTGATAAAGAGACTGATCAGCAAAGGTTATAATAAGTTTCGACTGTCTTAACCTGTTGTAGTATAATGTCATTTGAAGGTTTACAGGCGAACTGTGAGAAACATACTTTGCCTTGTGGTAATTACAGTAAGCATTTTGACGAATATTAACCTGTTGTGCAATAATCTCGCTTAGTTACTTTTTGGAACTGATGTTTTCACTATTAATTACTCTAATTGAAGATTTACTTAGTCAATGATAGTGATATTAACTTCAAGCATCATCCGGAAAACTTAATTTTGGGTATACAGAGGAGAGGGAGAGGATATGATGTGGGATGAGGATTTTCCTGCTTCTCTGTTAACTAAGCTCAAGAGAGTAGAAATGCTGGAACTCTTAATTATGGACAAAAACAAAGACATTGTTATTAGATTGATACAGTATATATTATATATTCTAAGACATGCTACTGTTTTGGAGGAGTTTAATGTTTCTTTACACGACTGTCGTGGAGACACTGAACGAGATGTTTCGGTGGAACGTGATCTCTGTGAGTCGTTGTTTGCGTTTTTGAGAAGCTCCTCTGAGTGTGATTAATTTCTCCGGTCTGTATGTCATTGTGTCCAGCAATGGATGCAATGTGGCTTCGATAAGAGGATGACTTGGAGCATGTAAAGGGCTTGATCAGAACGAGATTTACAGCACATCAGGTTGTATCAGGTCATGTAAAGCGTTTCAGACTTCACTCGTAATTAATAAGATACTGAATGACCTTGCGGTTGTAGAAAAGGTCATAGCACAATAGTTGACGAGGTCATGGCGCACCGTTTTAACTGGCTGTATACCCCTACTCATCAAGGACCTTAAGTCCATCATTCCAAAATTCGCTGATCTTACAGAAATCTATCACTTTTTATATTTTTCCATTTCATTGTAATTAATTTAGTTCTGTGAATTCGGCTATGGAATTAATGTCCTCTCACTCAAATTAGTGACTTGCCAAACTTAACAACTTCAAGTCGAGTAAACTTCGTGACCCCAAACAAACTCGACATATTATATATATTGAGTTGATGGATCTGACTCGTTACAACCCGGTCCCACCTGCCTATCACCCTTGAGAACACTCGGGTTACAACGTTACATAATATGACGAAAGTCTAATCGATATGGAGCGAACCTCCACATTTTTATACTAGTGTCATACAATGACTTCTATATATACTCCCATAATTAACCTTTACACTCCTTCATGTGACTCACTATCTCCAATACTCCTACTCGAAGGAATATAAAAATCAACATTCGGAGTAAAGAAGTCATTGTATGTCACTCGTACTTACAATGGTGGTGAATTGATAGTAGCTAAGTGAGAACGTGTAACCCTTAATTAGGGAGTACAATCTCAAAATTCAACCACTGTTTTCTTTCACTCATATTAAACCAAAGAACCAAATCCTTCCAACTTATTACTCGAGGTGACTTGCCGGTGAAAACTTATTTAGTCAATGATAGTGTTATTAACTTATTGATCATTCATCATCCAAAAACCTTAATAAACACCTAATACAAACATTTTGCCAATCTAATAATTGTAAGAAGATACCACTCAATGAAAGAGTATGCCACAGGGCAAAAGGTTGGTGCAAATGAGAAAAGTAAGCTTCTTTTTGTCCGACTTAAACAAAGAGTTGACTTTGGAGGGTCACCGGTCTCCTTTGAACTTTCCACACTTCTTCTTCTTGCTACCCTACTTGCCCACATTTTCTTAATTTCAAAAATAAATAAAAAATAAAAAAAAACTTGTAATCCAATTTTCCACCACCTAATAATTGCACTATAATCCAAAAATTATGTATATATAACAGAATTTTCAAGCCCATTCATTTCATTTTCACATCACTCTCATACTTCAAACTCTTATACCAAATAACATATCTTGGTATAAGAGATAATAGTAAAGTTTACACAAGATTATATTATAAACTAAGAATGATGGATCAAATTCAGGTCTCACAATTTATCAACATCAACAATTTTATGAAAAAACCCAACTCTGCTTACATTTTATCTGTTATATTCTTGTCATTTTCACTGGGTTTTCTAAGCTTGTACAATCTGATATCATCATCAGACCTGTGTGGCTCAGTTGTTTCTGGTATGAGATTCAGCATTGGTAGAAACCATATGTTCCTTCTCTGTAATGGAATTCTTGTCATTCTTGTCAAAAGTTCGTCTTCGTCTTCATCTTCATCTTCATCTTCATCTTCGTTTTCGTCAAGAGAGAGCGACTCTGCTGATGATCAGATTATCAGTAACAGTAAGGTACTTGAGGACAGTCACAAAATGGTAAAGCAGCTTTCTGAAATGTCAGCAGAACAGAAGGGTAATGCCGATGACAGTAAGGCACATTTTCTGATACCTGAGGAAAAAGCTGCTGTAACTGCAGAGTTGGTAGTTGGGGAGCTTGAATGTCAAGAACCACATTTTGATGATGCTGATGACAAGAATGATCATCATGCTGGTAATAATTGCGACAACGATGACGAGGAGGTTCATGAAGAGGATGCAGAGGAATTGAACAGGAGATGTGAAGATTTCATTAGGAGGATGAAACAAGGGATTATTTCTGAAAGCAGACAGTATCATGATTCAGCTAGATTTTCTTGAAGAATGAATTCTTAAATTATTAGATTAATACTAATTTAATTGGTCTGCTTAATACTGCTGACATTGGAGTACCCTTTTTTTGATAGCCTCCTCTAATCTTTGGTTGTGTTTTTAATCAAAAATCTGGCCTTGACTGTTGATGTATATTGTAACTGAGAAGTAATCTTCAGGGAAATTTTGGCCACATTCTTCTAATGATATGTTATGAGCATGCGAAAATTAGAATTATGACCAGACCTTTAAAAATTAGTCTCAGAATAACTTGTAAGTGAATTAAGATGAGCAGATCACAAAATTGACACATACAGGATAGCAACTGATCGATGCAAACAGCAAGAACACCATTCAGTAAAATCACGCTTACGCTAGGGGTTGAGCATGTTCAAATATATGCAATTTCGACAATATCGAGCTATATGAATTGATAAACCATATATGATCAACTCGATACCCGCATTATGGTAAATCTTTGTTCAAGTGAACCTTGAGAGATAAAAGTTCGATAAGGAAAAACATAAGTCTCATCTCACAAGTTTTCATTGTAAGCCTTGAGTAAAGTTACGTATATTTAGGCATATTTGCGCATCCTGATACCGACCAAAATCACGAATTTAAGAACGATGAAAAAGGAATCCACAAATAAGGTATCACTCAAGCATTAGCAGTTAGCCCTTATCATAAGCTCTAGCAGGCATAAAAAGAGAAGAACATGAACCCAAAAAGAGAAAAAAAGGAGCATGAATTTAGAAAAAGAAAGAAAAAAGTAGATTTTTAGAGCGCTTTGGCAAAATATAGGGACACCCCACATTTTCATTTCTTTGCATTATCATACTTCTTATCATTTCTTTTTCATGATTTGGTCCACAATTCCACATGACAAGAGAGAAAGAAAGGACCTTGTTTTGCTTTCAATAGTTAACACCTTTTTATTTCATTTTATGAAAGTTTTTCACAAATAAGTCCTCAAAAAATATCATAAGATGCTCCTTTTTCAAAAACAATAAAGAGCGTGACAAGAACGCATCATCTCTTCCCCCATTTACTACACAGCATGGCCATGAACAAACATATAGGAGTTGGACATATTTGATGTGTTTTTTTAATAGTGATACCCGTGCATGGATTCAATTATGTATTTTCTAGGCATAAATTTTGGCCTAAGACTACCCACAATGGTAGGGCAAAGAGACCAAGGGCAAGGGCAAGAGGATTAAAAAAAAGATAAAAGAAAAAAATTTGGGGCAACTAGGGCAAAGGAGAGGCACTTCATGCCTTTGGAGAAAACCTGGGGCAAAGGCTATAGGGGAGAGAGAGAGAGATGAAAAAAAGTTTGTTTTTCTTCCAATAGTTAACTGACACATGTCACTTTCAATTTTGCTAAAAATTTGTTAGCTTTGTAACGATTATATTTGCATCTCAAAAAATTCAAAAAAAAAAAAAAAAAAAATCACACCAACAGCTATAATTTTTTAATTCCTATAAATTAAGACCACTTTTGATAATAAAATAAATATTTAATATAATTATGTTAAATGTTAATTTAGATTTTAATTAATAAAATTGTTTGAT
The DNA here is from genome assembly GCA_038382645.1 of Spergularia azorica. Lineage (NCBI taxonomy): Eukaryota > Viridiplantae > Streptophyta > Magnoliopsida > Caryophyllales > Caryophyllaceae > Spergularia > Spergularia azorica. The sequence goes on from JBBYHQ010181128.1 coordinate 21,678, forward strand.
GCCCTAGGGTAAGGTAGAACACCACTACGACACTAAACTAGAGTCATACTCCTATTAACCAATCATACTTCTCCATAATTATTTTACTACCTTATTAAAATAAATCGCGAGTTTTTCAATTTGATTTTTACGAGCCCATAGTCCGTAGAGAATAATTTTTTTATAGAATGTCAATTTTGGATCACAAAATCGAACAATAAATAAAACTAGCACGAGTAGTAGTACTAGATTGAAGGTGGTACATGCATCATTGCGGATTCAATTTAGTTTCCTTGTACCCAAACAAAATCAAGTGAGGCTCACAGACATAAATGCAGCATATGGAAGACAAAGGCCCTACTATTATTCCCTCTTTGTTCTTCAAGTATAAGTTTTGAAGCCACATTACTCCTACTTGGTCCCCGAGACAGTAAACAACAATAGCAAGACACAAGGAATATTCCAGGTCTTCTGTCCCTGAAAGACAAGCTTAATCCAAGCATTTAGATGGCCTTCTAATTGCAAGTTTAAGGAGGTATTATGTTAATGACGACCACGAGGTTGATCTCAATCATAGCATGATGAGATCATCTAGAGCTGAAAAAGCAAATTCCTCATTCAGTCAATGAAACGTTAAGATGGGAGTCGATAACTCGATAGGTAAGGAGTACGATCAAATGGGTGATGGCAAAAAGGGAGAATTAAACCCGTATCACGTGTTTGTACCGTAATACTCACATTATAGTACATGAACAACATATACGGATACAGATAATATGTTCTGTTAATGAGAGATTAATTATTGTTCCTATGTTTGTGGATGGGAGTTTAGGGGCTAATCATGTCAGAACTTCATGTCTAATACAAAAAATAAATTAAAAAAAAAGGTTGTCTGTTCCTTGTGTCAGTCCAGAAATAAAATAACCAGCATAACACATGAACACAACAGCAGAAAATGGCAGCAAGAAGGTTCTGTGACTAAAGAACAGTAAATTATAAGATCTGATCCAGATATTATGCGACTAAAAGATTCAGATCTGGTAACCTCGCTTTTTTTGCTCAGTTAACTTCAGTGGCAGATAAAGCAAACATCCAGGATTGAAGCTAATAATTGAGAAATGCGAAAATTGGAGGTAATAGAGAGACTGAGTTTTATGAAGGAACCTGATAGCTGCTTAAGCTGAGCACTCAACTAATAGGTTGAAAAACGTCAGTAAATTAACACCCAAGCAGAGCTCCTGGATCGTCACAGTAAATTGCTTAGCTTTATAGTTCAATTGAAAATCCAGAAGATTTGCTGTCAACTGTGCTACTCTCTGGATACTGATAAATCGCTCAGGAAGGCTGCAGTAGCGCAGAAGCTCTAATTCTTCTTATAAGCCCCCTGCAAATTGGCAAATAACTCAAAAGTTAAAGAGAAATTATGGGAATAACAATAGCTCAACTGATTTCCAATTGTCAGACAAAATATCTAGGAAATGACAGCGACTATTAGACTCAATAATAGACCTGACTGCAATGAAAGTTTCTACTCAGATGAAATTTCAAGAGATACCTTCATCCATTTCACAAGGAAATTTTCCAACTGTTGTTGAACAAACTGAAGCAACGCAATATCTCCAGTGTGCAATCTTTATCAAGACACAGGCAATTGGAGATGAATAAACATTTTTGCAGCCTGTAGAGCACGCAGAAGCAAACCCCAATAAAGCACCTCTCGACTCAAAACCTTGGCGTCTTAACTATGGAAAGCGAGAATTTCAGCCATCAGAAGTCTGTGCATGAACAGATATAATTCCCCTTCTTTTACATTGGAACATAGATCCAGCAATCCTATTCATTAAGGAAGACCAGTAACACAGAACACCACAATAACACTCAGCTAAAAATCATGTCACTGTTGTGAAAGAACCCCACAGGCATCCTGAAATCGTCAAGACAGAATATCTATATCTGAAACAGACATACGACATGGGATACAGCCTGAATACAATCATAATTTTCATAACCAACTGGATACAAAATTTGCAAGAACACTTCTGTCAGCCATTTCACAAGACTACACCATCCATCGGCAGAAACAAGACGGAAAAGTTCCTATATTCAAGAATAACATCCAAGACAGGATCTGTGATCTACAGTCTCAAATTCAGATTACACCAGTGAAAGTAGAACATCAAAGTGAGAAATGATGGCATGTACGGAGTATAGGATATCTTCACCTCCAGTGACTTCTGTTCCTAACTACGGTCCTAAGTAACCCTCTACATTGATTTCATAAACGTCCCGATGTCTTGGACACAATTACATATCTACATTTGTTCTTGCTGACATAGACAGATTATCCACCAAAAGTCGTAGTGTCTGGCCACATGGAGAAGCTTAAAATTCACTTAAGTTATTGGATGTCATTTGGGAAGCAGCATCAGGAACACACATGTTTTTAGCACGGTCAAGGAGGGTTGTGAGTTCCCTATGAACGAATTTGCATCGCTCCTGAGACATCAATGATTCCTCGAGCAGAGCATCAGTTATAGAACGTAATGCATGGTAATTCTCCTCTCTGACAGTAGGGGTACTTTCATCGCCCAGAGAAACTAAGGAACTCTCCCGTCTCCATCGGAATGGAAAGTATTTGTCTGGAACATGGAAATAGTTCTTAGTGACTAACAAACGAAGAGCATGCCTGCACAATATCCCTGAATGTTCAAATCCCTTACATGAGCAGTGAACTTGGTCCTCCTCTGAAATCCATATTACGAGACACTCTCCTTCAATTTTGTTATAGTGGCGCAAAATATATGACTCCTTGGCCATTTCTGTAATTCCATATTGAGTAGATAGAACAAGTTCATGTTGAAATACATCAAAAGCGTATGGTGTAAGAAGGCTTCTCGCATGTTCTTCAATAGGCATGCTCGTCTTCAGATGAGTGAACCGTAATTCCTCAGTGATTTTGTATCCACAACTTGCAGCATGACCAACCTAAAATAACACAATGCAGGCTCACTCATACACAGAAAAACTACATTGGTTAATACGAGACAAATTCAGGATTTGGAAAACAAGAAGGTACCTGCTTAAAGAAGCCCTGCAAATATGTTTGTTTGTTCAAGATACCATAGAGATGTGTATCTAAAGATCGCATATATTCAGTTGTCACAATTCGAGCAACAAAGCAGTCTCTGATGTATGCAAAAGCCCAGGACTCTCGAAATGAAATAAGAAGAGGAATGTGTTTATCTAACCCCAGTTCAAACCTAGCAACCAGATGAGTCCAGTGAGTTTCAAAATCTTCTATGCTCTCCAGATAGCACAAGATTTCAAACTCAGATTTAAAGTTCGAAAATTGATGTCCTAGAGGCAAAGAGAACCAACTGCTTAGCTTGGACATAAGAAACCATAACGACACGACATGTCTAGAATTTGGCAATTCATTTGCTATGGCATCCTTCAGTGCTACATTCAGATCAGTGACTATAGTTTGTGGATGTCTTCCTCTCATAAACCGTACAAATGTCTGCTTGAAGTTACAGTACATTAGAAAATGCCATAACAGAAGCTGGAAGGTAAACAAGAAGAGTTATAGGCACGAACCTGTAGGGCCCATGCAATGGAATGGGAGCTT
>JBBYHQ010181340.1:0-25274 GCA_038382645.1 Spergularia azorica
TGGGGTAACATCTCAAATAAGCTAGCTTATTATTTAAGCTAGTGGTGTTACCAAACAAGCTTATTTGGTCAAAGAGCCTAAAAAACTAGTCAAATAAGCTATTTTGGCCAAATAAGCTAGTTTATTGTTCATACCAAACATAGCCATACACCCAAAACGACACCACCCATTCACTTTCCTTCATTTTTCGACTAAATAACAGGTGCGTGGTAATGGTGATTACATTACACCATTCCAACCAAAGAAAGCCCTTGCATTCTTAACCTCCGGCCACACAACACTTTACACTATACAAAACTTTCACAATTACTTCATGCATGTTACAAATATACTAGCAACTTATTATTATTCATCCTTTTCGTCAGTTAAAAAAAAGGCAACTTATTCATGCAGTCAAGAAATTAAAAGAGCTATCAATCGAACATGTGACGTTACTTTTGCTTAGAAATCGGAATGATTTTAAGAGGAACGACCTTTTGAAGAGTGATCCCAAACTTCTCAGTCATATCCAAATCATTTGGACTAACCCCATCTTCAAGCTTCCAATCAAAGGAATGAACAAGAGTAGCCAACATCAAGTTCAACATTCGATTAGCCAATGTCAATCCAGGACATATCCTTCTCCCAGCACCAAATGGTAATAACTCGAAATTTCGACCTTTGAAATCGATGTCACAATCTAAGAACCTTTCGGGATAAAATTGTTCAGGGTTTTTCCATACATTCACGTCTCGACCAGTTGCCCATAAGTTCACTAGGACTTGTGCATTTTTCGGCACAATGTAGCCGTAGAGTTCGACATCTTCATCGGCTTTCCTAGGCAATAGAAATACGGTTGGTGGGTGCAAACGTAACGTTTCTTTGATTATGGCTTGTACATAAGGCAACTTTGAGATATCGGATTCTTGAATAATTGAACAGTCTTTACCAAGTGATTTTTCGATTTCGTCTTGAGCTTTCGACATGATCTCCGGATTTTTCACTAGCTCTGCCATTGCCCACTCTAGAGTACTCGCAATCGTGTCTGTTCCCGCATTGAAAATATCCTGTCACAATATAATTTCACTTCAGTATGTCGTAATAATCATAAACATATGCCTCTAGAAAAAAAAATATATAAAAATTATATGAAGCTAAACTAAGTGGAGACCAGATATTTTAATTAATTTTATTATCGTAGTCTCTTATACACTTACAATACCAACTCGAATTCAGACTAACTACAAGAAATAAAGTTCGGCCTCAACCCTCGTTAAACTATGTTGCACACACAAAAGGATAACGTAATATTTGCTGACATAGTTGGTGTAATATATGTTCGAAGCGTACCAATTTATATGAACACTTCAACGCATAAAGGGGGGCCGATTTTGGCGTCATTATCACCTCTTCATGACTTCATGAGTTTATGTAAGTATGTTTATTTAGGCCTATGTTGGAGTGACAACGACCCACATGTGAGCTGTGGGATAATATCCCACATTGGAGAAATAGAAGATTGGGGACTAGTTTATAAGGTGGTGGATTACTCCTCCTATTGCCAATTGGTTTTAGGATGGAACCCCACCAGCTTGTGAGCTAGTCCTCCACGAGGGGGCCGATATTGGCCCACGGCGACTCTGACATGGTATCAGAGCCCAAGATTGGTCTTGGGTTCGACGATCTGGTCAATAGATTTACCCAGTTTGGAAGGCGGCCACATGTGAGGGGGGTGTTGGAGTGACAACGACCCACATGTGAGCTGTGGGATAGGAGAAATAGAAGACCGAAGACTAGTTTATAAGGTGGTGGGCTACTTCTCCTATTGCCAATTGGTTTTAGGATAGAACCCCACCAGCTTGTGAGCTAGTCCTCCACGAGGGGGCCGATATTGGTCCATGGCGACTCTGACAGCCTAGAAATCAAATGATTGATTCATCCTTAAAGTTGACAAATTTTTCATTATATGCATCTCTCAATTACAAGGTATCTTATTTAATTATTCTCGTAATCAAGTTTATTATTCTAGTACTTCTGCAAAACTCTTACATCAAGTCAATGCAAAATACTCTTAAAATATTAGTTGACGTTTTTCATTAGATTATGATTTTTGGATTATTAAATATTTCACGCACATGAACGTAGGTAAGATTTTACGTAAAATTAGCTTGAAGAATAAGCTTTGGTTAAACATGCAAAGAGATGAACTTACCACGAGTAGATGGTTAATCTCATCCATGCTCAATTCATTTTGTTCGTAGAGCTTGAGAAGTGTATTCAGCACGTCATTTGTAACAGCCAAGCCATTTGTCTGCTTTAATAGTAGTCGCTCGCCAATAATCTCCTGAAACACTGCAATTAACTTGTCAAAGTGATTAGCAAGACGACGTCGGATGCTAAATGGGTCCATGAATCCAAGTACTGGGAAATAATCCGCATAATTAGGTTTTCCGATCTCTTCCATGATAGCCCACATAAGTAGCTTAAATTCTTGGGATTTTTCTGAATTATAGTTGGCCAATTCCTTTGAGAAAAATGTGTTTGATAACAAACTGAGTGTGGTCGTAAATACAGCTCTCCCAATATCAACTGATTGCCCTAAGTTGCAACATTCTTGTACATAACCAAGGAGTTGTTGAACCTTGGCTTGTCTAAGGGCTTGGCTAGCATCTAACCGTTGTGTCGAAAGCAGTTGCATGGCCGCGATTTTCCTAAGGTGTCGCCATTTTTGTGACACGGGCAACCACGACATAGAGAGTTGGTGGTGATTTCCAGCCTTGACAGAGTCAGGGATCGTTCTATTTGATAGAACCTGATCATTCTTAAGGAACATTTCTCTCGCCACCTCTGCCGAGGAGACGACAATGGTGGTGACACTCCCTAGCTTCAAAGAAATTACAGAACCATATAGCTTAGCTAGATTGGTGAATGATCTATGAGGTTTCTCTCCAAGATCGAGAATGTTGCCAAAAATCGGGATTTGTTTTGGACCAGGTGGGAGTTTATTATTTTTGGGGCGACTGAAAAATATTACTCGTAAGAGGTGAACTAACACAATGAAGAGTAGTATGGCTAGAGTAATAGAATCCATGGTGCAATCTCAAATATTATGGCTTAGTGAGATGTACAAAGCAAGATATATAGTTGATTATGTGATTGATTTGTATTGGTAGATATAACTCATCAAATGCGTGTATATATATACGGATATGCTATGGTACGCACGTCCTTCAATTTAAAGGTTCACACGTTGCAAATATTAATAACTACGTGGAAAATACCCGAGGAAAGATCATTTGGCCTTTCGTTCATATTATTATAGTTTTCAGCTAGACTTGTTGTAAACAATGATACTATAAACGATAATTTATAGCAAGTGTGCAACAAGTAAGTAAGAAAGTAATTAAGAAACACACTATCAATTGTAGGGAACTTTCTATGTTAACATGCTCTACAACGAACTTAAATTTATCCTTGTATAACTTGTTACCCCAAAAAAAAAAAAAATTTCATATGTATGTTAAGAAGTACACAACAATATACATATAACTAGATTGCCTGCCCGACCCGCTCCCGGGCTACCTACTTATATTATTTATATACATTTCATAAATATGTAGGTTTATTTTTATAATATTATTTGAAACGATGCTTTACATGAATTTTTAGTCACCCGTCATATTATATTATTAATTATTTCTACTAATTCATCGTAATTTTATTTCCTTTCTACTTGTACGTCACTTGTCATATTATTCCATTCATTCCATATCCCGTAACCGCTTATACTATTTCATTCTCATTCAACTGTCACGTCACTCGTTACGCTATTTCATTTTTTTTTTTCCAGTATCCCATCACCCTTTATATCACATAAAATTTCAATTTATTACCATAAATTAGCTAACTTATCATTACCATATCATGTTTTTCATATATTTGTTGATAACTACCATATTATTAAATATTTTTTACATAGAATTTCCATATTCTAATATTTTAATAATATTTACATCTTCTCATCCAATAGAATTGTGTCAAGTGTCCATCAATGAAGGGTTGTACTCGACTTTTATAATATATATAAGATATAATACAATCTTCAATATTACAAAACCTTTAGTTGTCTCGCAATTTTTATAAACCCAAAACTCGTATCTCACGATACTACCAATTTACTAACATCTAGCTAGCTAGTATTAGTTCGTAATAAGGCGTGGTTTCAACGTATTCAATATATATCTTAATGAACTTCTAGAAAAATTTCTTCTTTAACCTTTTGACCCTAAAAAAGAAATATGTTTGTAAAGACCTTCATTTTTAATTTTTCAAAGACCTAGAGCAGCGTTGACGTGCTAATGCGATTTCATCACAAAGTATACACGACTTGAGCTAGTTGCAAGACTTGCCACCAGCCCCTCTTCATGCCGAATTAAATGCCTCTCCTACTAATTAAGAAATTTCATTTTTGTTTCTACTAGTGGATCGAACCCAAACAAATTATATTAACAGATGTTCAATAAAAGAACTCGGGAAAATTAGCAGGTGATCATACATGTTACCTAATTACCACCATTTTGTATATGTCACTTAGGCTATAACAACCCCGTTTGTTGACTCACATTATGAATGCAAAACAATTTAGAATATGATACACCGTATGAGGAAATAATAATAAAAATAAACCAAAAATGTAAACCGATGTAATTCGACTAGCTAGGCTTGTGTTTCAGATCTTAATTCATTCCCGTTTCACCCTGATTGTTATCCAATACTCTATCCTTTCGATAAACTATTAACGTACATTTAATCGACTTTTACGTATATGATATAACTACGTCACTTTAACGATAACTTACATCATCGTGCCAGTACGAATAGCTTATTTACAAAGTTAAAAATGAATGGATAGCAGACAACCCTATTGTTCGATCACTTTACACATCAAGTTTGGCATGCATACCGAATTGAAGTTCTAACCTTTTGAAATTAATTGGGCATTGTTACTTAATAATTAGGTCATATTTACGTAGTTGCATGCATATATAACTGCATAAGCTCCATGTTTCCAAGATATTGCTTGGTATCCTCTTCGTATGGATCTCTGTCTCTGCGTTTCTTCTTTAATATGCTCTCGCATCATTTCCGGCATGCGTTGGATTTTGGTGCTCTTAATGTGCTACAGTTCTTTTCTTCTTACGTACTTTACGTACAAATGTATAGCTGTTTTCATTTATAATACATTTAAATTTTCATGTTGTATTTTTCATCTTCTTCTTCAATTTTTGGTTTAATATTAATTTTGTATTTATGTCAAGTAGGATAATTACCAGCTGAATCCAATTCCATAAATTAAACCTTCTCGGAGATTTGTGGTAGAAATGAATTAGATTGACTTGTATATTGAAAATAACCATTATTATATTACGAGCTAGTAATTTAATTTGCCACCAAGCTTTAGCTAGTCTAGTTAAGTGATTAATTCGAGTCATTGAGTTCGAAATCACAAATTTAATTCCCATTACGTAAAAAAACCCTATATTATTTCAAATGTCTTATATGCCCGGCCATAAACACAAGTGACCACTTGGCAAGATTCAAGAGCTCGTTTCTCACCTGTCAAGTTATTCCTTTTACGATCTCAATCTTATAAACCGTACGTATTCTATATCCGAACATACAGCTTCAGCAAAATTATTCATTTGCTAATAAATGTTCATCATCTGCTATCTTCCTAATTGTTGATCAAATTCAAGTTTGGTACGACAAATTTTGACTATTTAATTAAAACATTCTATATATGGTGGTCTATTGTGGTGGCTCGCTCAGTTGTTACTGCTTGAGTATATTTGTCATGGTACGGCCGCTTACATTTCTAATTCTTTGGTTCCTCATCATTATTGTCACTGCTCGACTGTAGTGCTGGCTACTTCTAATCTGGATCGATATCAAGAGTTCAATAATTCATGGCGCATTTATTTCATCATACACGAGATCAAATCTATGCTCTCGTATCAGTTTCGGTGGTGGGGCACTATCTATATCTAGATGTCTCCTTAATCACCTAATACAATAATTAACCCCACCAGCCACTTTGTATAAACAATGAGGTTTTACTTGATCTCTTGATTTTTGTAACAATTTAGAGTATGCCCTAGATAGCTGGATATCGTGATTGTCATTTTCTTGTATCACGCTCACTATCACGCAGTAACAATAATACTAAATTGATCATATTGTTGGTCCGTGGGTTTTTTTCTAGCTATAACCAAGTTCATTCAAGCAAAATACAGTACAAGGTTCCATTACACGTAATAGTACATATTACAATCGTAAGTCGTAACTCATTCGCAACAGACCATACGTAATTTGTTACTTACGCAAGTTTTATTCTTAATAAAGATCCGATCCGAAAAGCAAGTACATACGAAAACAGTAAACTAGGCCATTTTAATTTCTCAGCATAGGAATAACATGAAGAGGCTTAACCTTTTGCAAAGTGATACCAAATTTCTCTTCCATGTCCAAATCTTGTGGTTCCATACCATCAGCAAGCTTCCAATCAAAGGAATGAAGAAGGTTCGCCAACATCAAGCTCAACATTCTGTTCGCAAATGCGAGTCCGGGGCATATCCTCCTCCCGGCACCAAAGGGCAAGAGCTCGAAATCTCGTCCTTTGAAGTCAATTGCGCACCCTAGGAACCTCTCGGGTGAGAATACTTCAGGGTTAGCCCATACCTTTGGGTCGCGCCCAATGGCCCATAGGTTCACTAGCACTTGTGCATTTTTCGGCACAATGTAGCCGTACAAGTCCACATCAACTTCAGCTTTTCGCGGTAGGAGAAACACTGTTGGTGGGTGTAAGCGAAAAGCCTCTTTGATGATGGCTTGTAAGTAAGGTAGATTAGGAATTTCGGATTCTTGGATTAATGTACAATTGTTCCCTAGGACTTGTTTAAATTCGTCTTGAACCTTGGTCATGATTTTCGGGTTTTTCAGTAGCTCCGCCATTACCCACTCTAATGTGCTAGCCGTTGTGTCCGTCCCTGCATCAAATATGTCCTGCCATACACAACATAGTAAATTTGTATGTAACAGTTTAACTTAGAAATTAAATATTACATCAGATTAGCTCAGACGATTGTGATAACGTGATAATTAATCGTGAATATATAAAAGTGACGAGCACTAGATACTAACCACAAGCAAGTGATTGAGCTCCCCCATACTCAGCTCATTATCCTCATAAATGTTGAGAAGAGTGTCTAAAATATCATTTGTAGGCTTGATAACATACCCTTTTATCGATCGATCAAGTTGCCTTTCACGTACGACATGTTGAAATGTAGCAATGAGTTTATCAAAGTAAGTAGTGAGACGACGTCGTATGCCAAAGGGATCAATGTAGCCAAGTATGGGGAAGAAATCCGCATAATTAGGCCTTCCAATCTCCACCATAATGCACCACATGAGTTGCTTAAACTCTTGTGATGCATTAGAATCATAATTCGCAATTTCCTTAGAGAAAATTGTGTTAGATAATAAGTTAAGTGATGTCGTAAATGCCGCGCTACTTATCCCGATCGATTGCTCTTTTAGTGAGCAATCTCGGACATAATCTAGGAGTTGTTGCACCTTGGCTAGCCTATTGTTTTGGCTAGCGTCAAGGCGTTGTGGAGAGAGTAATTGAACTGCTGCGATCTTCCTAAGGTTGCGCCATTTCGCAGACACGGGCAACCATGTCATAGACAGTTTGTCATGGTTGCTCGCCCTGACTGAGTCAGGGATAGGCCTATTAGAGAGGGATTGATCGTTTTTAAGGAACATTTCTTTGGCTACGTCTTTGGAGGACACGACAATTGTCGTGACACTTCCTAGTTTCAGACTAATTAAAGGACCGTGAATCTTGGCTAATTGAGCACATGATCGATGAGGCTTTTCGCCTAGATCGAAAATGTTGCCGAATATTGGGATAGGTTTAGGACCCGGAGGAAGCTGATGGGTAGAGTTGGTACGTGACTTGTTAGCTAAAGTTTTCATATAGTAAAAGAACACAAACAAAATGCAACCTACCCATGCGAGTACAGAGAAATCCATGGAAACAAAAACGTGTTTTTTTGTTAAACCAAAACGATTATCAAAAACAATACTATACGGCTATACCCGGAGAAATGAGAAGAATTCAAGATGAAGCTAAAAATTCATGCTTAATTAGCTTGATCGTTGTAGGATAAAATGAATAATTCATATTAGAGTGCCCGTAATTTATAGTACTGGTATAGTAGTATTTCAACTACACGTACGTTGAAATTGGCAATTTTAAAATGATTAATTTCGGTATCTTTGACCAACATCGATTCATTCGACAGAACGATAATGTTTCATCACTATTAAGTCAACAATGGCCAATTTTCAAATACTACTACTAAATAATTGATTAATTTTGACAAAATATATCAACTATGATATATATGATATAGACTTGCGATGTATGTGTCGCATAATGTAGCAGGCAGCATGAAGCTTGCTGGTGACTCACAATCGAAAGCCATCAGCTTATAAACGAATATAACATGCATGGAGATAAATGCACATGGTGACATATGTACATGATGAAAGGCCGAAACATGCTGGTACTTCATTGCCACTTCAAGTATATGTTGCATGATTTAGCTCGTATTGTGTTTGATTTCATTTGTTATACACTTATACTAGATTGATGAGATATTTGTGACAATCATTTTGTCATCGGGAAGTTTATGTGGTGTTTTGGGCTTAACTATGCAAAATTGCATAAGCCGTGCATCGTGCTTCAGATAGTACTGAAATTCAATATCAAGTCATTTTGATAGCGTCATATAGGTCGAGTGTTCGAGACTTGGTACAACCAACAACATCATAGTGTACATAATATACAAAAGAAAGTAATGAAATCAATATAACATGTATAAAGAAAAACAACCATAGTACATTAGTACCTTCAAGGCCATAATGGAAATACAACAAAGACGAGTAGGCATTAGTGAGGTAGTAAGCACTTTGTCGTTGTTTCCATGAGATTCAACCAACTAAACTACAAATTTTATGTTTAAGCAATACGCGCAATGTTAAAATTAAAGAGTGAAAACGTCCACATGGACCTCGTTCCTCTCAACTTCGAACTGACTAAACCGAATGGTGCGAATTATGAAGAAAAAAGTAATTGTAAAAGATGAGGAGACATAATTTATGTTGTAGTCGGAGCTCAGTTTGGCCCATATGGGCTTGGTTGTGAACCTACAAGGCTACAACTCTTTGGTCGTTAACCAGACAAAAACGGGGTTTCCCATCGGGCTTTGGGTCGGCCCAAGTTTGTGATTTACTAACTCGAATGGGTAAGAGATTGGAGGCCCGTTATAGCTAGCCCGTCAGGTTGGGCTTTGGTTCATGAAACTGATTGGACTTGGCAAAGAAAAGTCTTTAAGCCTGATCGAATTGGCCCAACTCATTCCATTCTAACAAGAAAAGTTTGTGGGAATGGAAGTTTGTGGTATAAATGTCGAATTTCGACTCTTTTTTATTTTTCTAATCGTAACTTAATTAATTTGATTATAAAAATAGTACGATAATTTGAACCATATCAGACCAATTTCGGTTTTTCAGATCACAAATCTCGTACGAGTGGAACATGACCTAAGTTAGCCTCATATTAGTAAATGGGAAAAGGTCAAGGTACATTGTTCGATAAAGACAAAGACATTTCTATAAGCACTTCCCCGTACTATCATCTAAATTTAAGGGTGTAAAACCATTATGAGAACCGTAAACGAATTGTACAGATTACACCTAAAACTTCTCGAAAAATCTAAAATCCCCAAATTGATTAGTACTCCGTAGTCAACTTTTAAGAAGGGTCAAAGAAGGCGTGAGGAACACACAAGCCTCTAACTCTCCTCAAAAGATCACCGGCCCAAAAAAGCCCACAACTTTTCCTCCATTGAAAGGTTTCTTCTTTTACTTAGCTTGTATTTTACCCTACCTAAACAAACTCAACGACTCCTTTCCAATCTTCCCATTCACATTTTCCCCCAAATCGAAAAAAGAGGAGAGAGAATCAGAGCAAAAAAATCAATGGCATCGTTCACCGAAGCACCCCCTGGCAACCCAGATGCAGGTGCCAAGATCTTCAAGACCAAGTGCGCTCAATGTCACACCGTTGAGAGCGGTGCTGGCCACAAACAAGGTCCTTTTTTTTTCTAATTTTTTTGATGAAAGATTCAATCTTTTTTAATTATTTCGTTGTTTTTCTGTCATATTATTTCTGGGTTTTTCGTAATTTTTTCTGGGTAGTGATTAATATGATTGGGTGTTTGATTTGGGGTTTATTAGATCTATGTTTATATGGGGTGAGATCCCTTTTTTTGGGTTGTTTTTGTTGATTGTTACGTGTTTTTAATCATGTTATTGTTAAAAAATGCGGATGAAATCTATTGATTTTGAGCCAAAGTTTAATCTTTGTGTTGATTGATTGCTTGTTAGATACGATTGGTGATTGTGATGTTTTGTTGTCATGGTAAATTGATTTTAATCATGTTCTTGTAAGAAAATTTCGAGGAATCGATTGGTTTTTGGAGAAAATGGGGAGAATTGTGGCATACGCATGCAATTATTGTGTCGATTGGTAAATAGAATTGTTGGGTTGATTATAGTGTGTGATATTCCTGCCCTAGATGATTGATGTTGAAATGGGTTGTTGATCGTGAGATTGCGATTTTTTAGCTGTTAATAATGGTTATGAAACGAACGGATGGCGGTGTAATTCTTCGGCCCTTGATGATTGATTTTGAATTTGGGGTTAATGATCAATGTAATAATCCTTGTGTGTTGATTGATAGATGAAGTTGTTGGTTGTGTGTGACATTTCATCGGCATGTGATTGATTTTGGAATGGGTTGTTGATCTTGTGATATTCCTGCCCGAATGATATGATGTTGAAGCGGGTAGATGATCCTGTGATTGCGATTCGTTTGCCCTTTTATGTTGGTAGTGAGACGAGCTGATGGTGCAGTGGCTCTGTGCTGCTTAGTGATCGATGTGATAATTCTCATCCATGTTAGGCTAGGTGAAAGACTTGTTTTGAATGTAGGTGGTCTAGTCGTTTGCTGTTTTGAATTGACTGCTAAGGTGTGCGACGAGTTTTAAATTGAGGATAAAGTTTCAAGGTGATGAAAACTGGTTGAGAGATTAGTATGATGTGATTATGCAATGTTTTTGTTCTGGTGTTCGAATCAGGATTGATGCTGATATTACTTGAAATAACTCACTTTGTTAAAGACGGAAAATTCTGTGTTAGCTCTTTTGTGTATGAAGTTTTAGGGCTTCTCGATCCTTTTCTCTTGTGTTTTTTATTTTTTATTTTTTGGTCACCTTTTGTCTTTGTTTGACTTGATCATTCTGTATGACCTGATTTCTCTTGTGTCATTATAGTTTGTTTAAGCTGGCGGTTGAGGGATTAGTTCATATGATTGCTATGGATGTGTAGACTATGTTTTTTTTGGGCCGTAGAAGTGTAACCCATATGTGATTATCTAAGATGTTGAGACAGGGGGGCTTAATCTCAATAGTTTATATACTGTAGTTGATGTACCATAAGTGATTAGAGGTGAAGACGAGTTTTTCACGTGTATTTGGGTATTGGATGTTTCTTTCTGTGCTCAGACATGAATATGTATATCTGGAATGTTATTAGTCATCAATGTGCTCTCATTGTTGCAGTGATTGGCTGTTTAATAACATTGGTGAATTGAGTGCTATTAGTCCCTTTTATACTTGATGCTGCTAGTTTTTTGGTTGTAGTTTGATCAGCTCGTGCCCACTTACGAGTTTAGGCCAAAATTGTGAACTTGTGGCTGGCTGTTGTGGAAAATTGATCTGAAAGTCACATACCTTTCAATGAAACTTAGCTATCAATCTTTGAAGATCATCCCTGTTGCTTTTCTTGAATTTATTATACTTGCACGATGATTTGTTTTCGTAAGAACCCATATCTTGAATCTGGGCTGTGCTGATCTTTCATCGTTGTGTTGTATAGGTCCAAACTTAAATGGTCTGTTTGGGAGGCAGTCAGGGACAGCAGCTGGTTACTCTTACTCTGCTGCTAACAAGAACAAGGCTGTCAACTGGGGAGAAGACACATTGTACGTTTACCTGCTCAACCCAAAGAAGGTAGCTTTTCCAGTTACTTTTACTTTCTCTCGCCACACATGAACCCCCTCCCCCCCAAACTGTCTTTCAGACTTGTTGATGTAATCACGCCCTCTTGCCTAGATGGCGTTTCTTAGCTTGGTTGTGACTTAACTCTTGTTTATCAATGCAGTACATTCCTGGTACCAAGATGGTGTTCCCTGGTTTGAAGAAGCCTCAGGACCGTGCAGATCTCATTGGGTATCTGAAGAAATCTACTGCTTAAGTGTCTCGCCCATCGGATCCATCGATTGTGTAGTAAAGATCAAAGGAGGAGTTTGATCCAACAGAGCGAATTGTGTTTCATTAACGATTTGAACTTCAATTGTTGTCAAATAAGTTTACGATATGAAGGGGATATGGTTCTTTTTAACTCCGATTCTTACCATCAGGCTGGTGTAGCTTGATTAGCTAGTGATTGTTTTTGAATACAGTAGAAAATCACTTCTCCCCTTCCGAGAGAAATTCCAGCTTTTTCAATTTTGCTGGATTATGATTAATGAATAACTTTAGTCTTGTGTTTGTTAAATCTATTACGTTTTGTTGGCTTGTGCCAACTTGTTCCGGGTCATCTCGTGGGTCGGGGTCAGGTGCCAAAATTGATTGCAGCTTTCATTCATTTGAATCGTCATCAGGCAATATGAACCTGAATCTTGCCCGGCTCAAACCCAAACGCTATGCAATGTGTGTCGTTAATGAGCCGTCTTGAAACGGGGTGAAGCCTGAAGTGGCTTTGACCCGGCCTGGACCGGGTCCTGACCACCTTGTGGCTTGTGAGTGACGTGACATGATCAAGACCAACCACGTCGGACCATTTTTAGTTACGTCCACGTGTCATAATTAAACGATAATCTGAATTTGGTGGCTGTGTAAGAGACGCATCGCCAAAATTTGGTTTGTTCTAGAAATTTCTACTGTTCTTGCCACCTTGGTCCTTGGCTATTTTTTTCTTGCGTCTTCCACCGAATTCCTAATCAATTTTTTCAATTAAGATTGTTATAAAGATTAAGCACAATTTTCCTAGGAATTGATCACTGAATTTTTGTGCATAAAGATGGCGACTTTTAATGAAGCACCAGAAGGAAACACCAAGGCAGGAGAGAAGTTGTTCAAGCAAAAGTGTTCTCAGTGTCATACTGTTGAAAAATCAGCTGGTCACAAACAAGGTTGATATTACCACTTATTGCCTTAATTTTGCCGTTTTATACTTTTATTTCATTTCATATGATTTTATTCTTGGTGTTTATTAGTGGATTATGATTAATTTCATCCAATTATGCACTTTTTGGTAAACTTTTGTGTTTGAGCTTAGATGAGTATTTGCATGTTGTTTACTCTTTCCAAGTTCAACAAGCCACAAATTGCATTTTCTGGTGATATATATTGTAAATTGTGGTGATTGGTAAAAGCGAAGGATCTTAGAGATTGGAGAAAAATTGGACCGTTGGTTTGGCTGGTATTTTTGCATGATGAAATTTTGATTAAAAGCATGAACTATGAAGTACAGAATTAGAAGTTTCATTATGGGTCATCTGGAAATAGGCTGTCTATGTTTTTGGTGTAGGGGGTAAAGCCAAACCCTGCTATTTTCGGCACTAGGGTACTGCTGTTGTTATTGTTGGTATGAAGTAGAAGATGTACAATGGTCTAACTGATCTTTGATGATTTTTTTATGTTTTAAAGCAATGCAGTCCGAAGTGTTTCGACTTCAGGTTTTGCAACTTTGTAATTTATACTACTCAGTACTTTATAGTGCGTATGTAGTGATCTTTTTCCTTAGTGGTGCTGTTGAGTCTTTAGTCCAAGAGTTAGCATTGACTAGGATAGTAAATTTATGGTCTTTCCAAAGTAGAACATCTAATATGATACGGAGTATATCATTAGTACTACTGGTGTTTTCTGTTACATTTGAGGTCTAGATCAGCTGATGGTGGGTTGGTTAGTGGCGTCAAGTTTACTATGGAATATGGCTCAGTCATGAATGGTGGTTAGTTTTGTTGTTTGAAGGTAAACGATCAAGGAGGCCTTTGTTTGCTTACTCTAAAATAGTGTTCCTGTGAATCAACAGGGCTGTATTTATATGTTTTGTTATCGAGCTTTTCTGAAGTTTTTATCTTCCTCTGCTGTATGATCACTTGGTGTTTTAGGTGGGTAGCTTCAATGGAATGGTTTCTAATATCGAGTACCAGTATATCACATCATTTTCAGCGATTCCTGCTTGAGATGTGTAGTAGTCTAGTGGATGGCCTTTATTACACATTTGTATAATGTTTACCTTTTGCCTAACCATCCCGATACTATACTTATCACGTAGTTGTTCTGTGATGCTGGTTTATGAAGTTGAGTTGTGATATATTTGGTTTAGGATACATAATACTCAATACTCAGCATTGATTGAGCGATGAGGTAACATGATAATAGTCATTTGGAACAATTTCTTTATCATTACTATGAGTTTGTACATTGTAAAAGAGTCAAAGACATTCACTGCAATGAATAGCATGTATGGGAGTTGATTCGTATGTCATAGCTGCTCTTAATTGATGTTATCGAGTTCTAAATTTGCTTTCCTGTATGCAATTGTTGAAGGTCCAAACTTAAACGGGCTTTTTGGGAGGCAATCAGGCACAACTCCGGGTTACTCCTATTCTGCTGGTAACAAGAACAAGGCTGTTGTCTGGGGAGAAGATACGTTATACGAATACCTGTTGAACCCGAAGAAGGTATGTTCGTTCAATGTTCTTCCTGTTGCAACATTGTTCTGA
This sequence comes from Spergularia azorica, assembly GCA_038382645.1. Lineage (NCBI taxonomy): Eukaryota > Viridiplantae > Streptophyta > Magnoliopsida > Caryophyllales > Caryophyllaceae > Spergularia > Spergularia azorica. Next base: position 14,967 of record JBBYHQ010181340.1, read on the forward strand.
TCTACTGCTACATGCCATGTTTCACCTTCTGAAACACTTACGACATTTTGTTGTATACATTGACTCGGTTTTTCACTCGTTCCTGGTATCTATTAGCCCATCATTGATCAGCCCTGGTTCTCTGTGCAAGTTGAGTATGGTATATGATGTACGTTGTACCCTTTTGCCTAATTGTATTCAGAATCAGTTCTCTGTACATGAAAAACTATCTCTATCACTCATGTTCTGCCAACTCGATCTAGGAACATTTCCGTCCCCCAATTTGGAAGGACCACCACAGAACAAGGGGGTATGGGTGTAATACCTTGGTAGAAAGTCCATGTGCATTCTATTCTATGAAATAAGAACTGACTTACTGACCTATTCTGTTCATCACGATAACAACCTAGTCCCGAAATGATAACAATTCTGTTCGTTTTATCACTAAGTTTTGGGATGATAATAAATTTGTTCGTGCTTGACTATACGTAATTGAAGGCTATAGCTACTGAGGACCATGTTAATATAAACTTACACCTGTTCATTGTTGTGCAGTACATTCCTGGAACGAAGATGGTTTTCCCTGGATTGAAGAAACCCCAAGACCGCGCAGACCTTATCGCCTATCTTAAGGAAGCCACGTCTTAGTGAGCTCGCACTATCAGTCTATCACTGTGCTAGAGTTTCTTGCAGGCTGCGTGAGAGGGTTGTGATCAATGCTTGTTTGTTACTTTGTTTCAATGCCCTTTGAAAAGACAATATGTTATTAGATAGTTGAATAAGATTAAGCTTCATAGGGAAATGTCATCCCCAATTCTTTGTTATCTAGGCATATGCAATATTCATATGGATTATTCAATATTATTTATACTTGTGTTTACGGGTTCAGGAATCCATTGTCGATCTGAACCCCAGTTAGTCGAAGACGTGATTAGCTCATCCGTGATTCGTGTCGGTGATGCCATATTCCATAATTGTGAATCGTAAACCACTCTTTGATTAGTATGTTTACGAGTTTACTAGGATATAAAAAAGACCAAGGTGAGACAAAATCTGTGAATTATAAGCAAAGTTTCCCTTATTATTGCTAGTTTCATAATTAATGGGATTTTGTTGCAGAAGCATTTTCCTAGATTCTTGCCGACTAAATGCCGAGCGACTTCACACTCTGGTCAGTAGTCACTAGTATGAAAAAGCGTCAACTTGCGCAAAAAATCAAAATGTTGACAATAAGATGTCTCATGTCCACTATCAATTTGCTGGTAAAGTGGGCATTAATGCATTATATCTGAAATTACCACTTGAGAATTATGATCTGATGTACGAAGATTCGAATCTCTAACCCCTTGCGTCATTGGATCAACCATAAACAACCTATGTGTTAGCGAATAGCTGCCTCTTATCACTTTACTCTAACACGTTCGCTGGAATCATGTAATCGAGTGAATGTGTTTTCCTTTTGTTTGGTGTAAATGCATATTCACATAAGAAACTTTAAACATGTCTAGTTCCGTATAATTACCTAACACTAGCCGATATTTGGAACAACGGTTAAGAAATATTTTTGCGATTTAAAGTCATCCAAAATCAAATCCGGTCAAAAGAAGTAAAAATGAATGTTCACCTTAGCCAAGTTGATTCACGGCTATATCACCGTCAAGTAAAAAAAGCAGCTCACTTTCGCTCCTCCTCTCATACACATACACACTCACAGAGTCACAGGCGCACCATTCCTTTGAGCTTCAACTTGAAGATACCTGATACCCATTACCCAGATCTGTATCCTAAACCCCTCCCAATTACCCACCAATCATTTCCCAACTTAACTTCGATTTCTGGTAAATTCTCATTCAATTCTCTCGCTTAATTACCACATTCGAATTGTATTTGTTTTGCTTCTGTTTGTTATTTCCATCATATATTTATTAATCTCCTTTGCTGGGTATTTACTGCTGTTAAATTTTGATTAGTAATTTTTCTTCATTTGACAGTGCGAATGAAAATTTTGAGTGGTTTTGATAGCCCTTTTACGCTAAGATTGCTGTTAATTGATTGTAATTTTACCCAAAGATTGGAACTTTTTTTTACCTGAGGGTAATTGTGTGTAGTAATAGGATACATTGGGTTGTTCTTGTTGTTGTCAAAATTTCAATTGGGGTGAAATGGGAATTTTACAGTTTTGGAAGTGGTGATTAGTTGTCAAGTAGATGCTCGAATGCGAAATTCGTAAGAGTTTGTGGTGAGAATTACAATGGCCCCTATTGCAGATAAAAATCCCAACTTTTGAACTTGTAATTTGCGCGTTTTGTCGAAAAATTATACCTTTTGCAGTATAATCATGCTGTTGGTTGGATTTCTACAAGGGTTTGGGGGAGTGGTGAAGGATTGTTGACCATGTTTTATGGTTCTTATAACTATGTCTTGTTTGCTGTATCAATTATCTGCACATACAGCCTTACACCGATCAAAAACCTCGAACTGAATGTCTTGAAACATCGTGTTTGCCCGGTTGCTCAATGGCCGGTTGTAGGGTCTTTTCTGGTCAAGTGGTTATTACGTTTGTAGAGAGAATGTAGTTGAAAAAAGGTTCCTTCTTATCTTGGGTAATTTTATTGTTCTATGTACATGTATCTGTATTCTGTACATGTAATAGCAAATGAATTAAGTTCTATTAACTACTTGGTGAACAACCATGAAATGGTAAGGAGGGCTTGGGCAAAGGTACTTCCCACTCGTGCATGTGTCACCATGAAGCATTTTGTGTGTTCGGACATATGGAGAGTTACAGAGGACTGTAGGGGTGATCAGGAGCTAAAGAGATGTGAAAGGTAGTTGGACGGACAAAGGGGAGAGGAACCAGGGAGGATGGGCTGGAGTGGATTGCAGGGAGTTTGATAAATCATGTTTGTGCCTTCTAATATTCACATTTTGGTATCTATTATGGCCCGTATGAGTTACAGACCTTTCTACTATGCATGTAAGTAGTTGCTGATTGATTTGCATTTCCATGGCGTTTTTATTTCCTGGATATTTACTCCTGAGTCCTATAAGATTGTGAGAAAGGAAGTGTAGGAGATTATAAGATCTTGGAGATGCCACATTGCCTCCTCTTATAAAAGTTTATCTATGTAATTATGTACCTTTGTCAGACAAAGTATGCTTGACTAGGTCTTGATGTGAAATCTTCAGACTTTGATTTGTGCAGACAAAATGTGACTGACAGGCCTTTGATATGAGTGTTCTTTCGGCAAACTAATTTGAAATAAGTTCTGCATTGTTACAGGGTGCAACAAGGTGTATACTTTCCTGCCAACTGCAGTGTGTCAATTTACTATGTCAAGGAGGCCAGTAAATCCTTCTCGGCGATTAGTTGATAATGGAAACATTTCTTTCGGAGCCTCATTGCGATCAAAATCACGTTCATCCCCTTTATTGTCGATTGGACTAGTGCTTTTGGTACTTTGCATCTCTTTACACTCATAATTCTTTTAGTTCAATTGGCACGCCTACTGTTAGCAACGCACATATTACTGTCTTCCCTCTTCTTTTTCTTTCGTTCTCACTTGGTACTTTTCCTTTGATAGCAAACTAAATCTAAGTCAGTGACATGCATTCAACCTGGAATCTGCTTGATTGAAACTTGCTATTGGATTTCTGCCTTTAACTTGTAAAATGTTTTTTTATCTGTTCAGACAGTTATCGTGGAAAATATTTAGGTTAGAATGAGCTGATTGTTGAGTAGTTTGTAGCTGCTGTCCCTTCTTGTTTATTTGTTATTTATTTCTTTATATCTCTGTTAGAATATGTTTGTAGAAGTAGGAGGTAATTCTTTCAGTTTTTTCTTTACTTTTAAAATACTTCTTAGTTGGCAATTTTGTAATTAGTTTTTTATGCCTCTTATCAATTTTCAGGGGGCGTTTTTTTTCATTGCTTATTCGTACAGCAGCTCAGGTTTGTATTATCTTTTGGTTCCTTTAGAGTATGTATTATGCTTAAAGCACACCCTGCTTTTGCTAAATTGTTCAGAGTCTATCTAGTGCAGAACTGCATTTTTTTTCTCTATGTTATACATCATGGCACCAACTTCCCTCCATTTACATTTTGCAGGTCGAACAGAAGGTATCAACGTTAGAAGCAAGTCTGAAGGTATGTCTTTACTAGCAGGACTTAAATTCCGTATTCTTGACTACGGTTTAAAATATAACATCTTTGCTATAAATCATGTGCTTATGTTCAAGTCTTCTCTGGTTTGTTGCACATTCTAGTGCTTTTTATTACCGATAAGTTTGTCTGTACTCTGTATATGGGAACAATGCCATGATCTATGAGGTATTATCAAAGCAATAAATGGTCGAGGTCCATGCATTGTTTACTTACGAAATGAACTCGGACCCTCATACTTTTATAGCTCTGCTCTCATGTTGCTTTCATATCTAAGATTCTGTCTCTTCTTCCAAAACCCCATGATGCCATGACTTACATCACTTGTGATCATCAAGGAGCAACTTCATATCATAATGCTTTAATGAATGTCCTTTCTGTGTGTGCACGGGTTTGTGTATTCTAATTTGTTTGTTACCCATCGAGTAGAATAATTATGTCGTAACCTGAGACCTTCTCAGTACATGAGCTCTTTGTTGTATCTCTGTAGGTGGCGTGTCATGCACATTAGATTTGCATCAAGCTTTACTCCTTCTAAAGAAAACATATGGAGACAGCATGAATAAGGTGCTGCATGTAGGCCCTGATACCTGCTCAGTGGTGGCAAAGTTATTGAAAGACAAAGAAACCGAAGCATGGGGAGTGGAGCCATATGATGTAGATGAGGCTGATAATCAGTGCCATAGTCTTGTACGGAAAGGATTTGTGCGGGTGGCTGATCTGAAATTTTCTCTTCCATATCGTCCAAAGTCATTTTCACTTGTTTTGGTGTCAGATGCACTGGATTATTTGACTCCTAGGTACCTTAACAACACACTTCCTGAACTGGCAAGGGTCGCGTCTGACGGCCTTGTTATTTTCACAGGTGATCCTCCTAAGTTCAACTTTATACTCCGTATCAATATAGTTTCTGGATAGGCCATTGTTACCATTTCAAATAGTGTTGCAGTGGCTTGTCTGTACAGGGCTGGTTACATGTTGAGATAATCTGTACATTCCTAATTATCCCGCCTTTTACCGGTACTGCTTTATGTTTCTGGTTGTTAGTGTGTGACTGTGATCAGTTTTTGTTGCCAATAGGTTATCCTGGACAATCTAGAGCCAAGGTGAACGAGCTGTCCAAATTTGGTAAAGCGGTATGTGATGTACTTAATGTCTCCCTTGTCTTTCTTTCAAGTGGCTACAATGTTGTTTGACTGGGTTTACCGTTAAAATTACACTCGTAATCTTTTTGACCTTGGATACTGGGTACTCTGTGGACATCCATATGAAGTTTCGTTTTTTTTTTTTTTTTTTTTTTTTTTTTTGGGGTTTATAGGAGCAGCTTATGTTGCATGGATGGGGATATGAGGATTTAAACCCGGGACAAGCCCTAGGGGCGGTCGATTTTGAACCACTAAGCCAACCTTGATCCTCATAAATCTCAAGTATAGTGGATGTTTGGTAATTTGGTTATACATACCCGTTAGTGACCTCTGACTGGGGCGTTGCTTCGGTAGAGTGTAACACTCTTCAATGCATGTCGTTAGAAATTTGGTCATAGGATAACCTTACTTCTATTAATTATTGTCCTTGCATCTTCTTCTCATGTTTGCACTTGCCAATTGCAACCCAGTTAAGGTTAGGTGACACATGATTCCCTTTTAAAACTGGATTCAAAAGGAAATTTGTGGACAGACAAAATGGATCAAGATAAAGCTTGAAAGGGTCTTGCGTAAAGACGTCCTTAACGTTAATCTTATTCACGTTCACTGCTTTACATGCTGTAGCAAAACACTGTCATTGTGCTGTTTGGGATGCATGCCCTTTCTTTACTGTCTAAAAGTTTGCCTAATTTTGAACTGTGCACTGTAAGAGGAATACGATCTTTGCCTCACATGGTTTATTCTGAACGATGATTCGATGAACCTGTACTGTTGAACCTTCGGTCAATAGGTTGTGTGTTGCAAGCGGAAGTCATGTTATATAGCATTAAATTTTAGAACTTGAGAAGCGTTTTTCCTTTAAAGTAGAATTCTTTGTGTGTTGGTTGGTCTCTTTGGTGGATAGTCTTACATTTCTCATCTACAGAAACATTCTTCTAGTTTTCTCTCCTATTTTGAATGTTCAATCTTTATAGTTGATCTAGCTAACTCATGTCAATGGTTTATCATAAAACTTACCTTACTGCTGTAGAAAGCGAAACTGCGGAGCTCAACTTGGTGGATAAGGTATTTTGTACAAAAAGGCTTGGAGGAGAATGATGCTGCAACAAAGAAGTTTGAGCAGGCTTCAGCAAAGCTGTCATACAAGCCGGCTTGTCAAGTTTTCCACTTGAAGGCGTACCAATGAGTTCTGCATCTGGATAATCAGGACTCAGGAGTCTCAATGACCAGGCTTAATGTGAGAACTGTGCTCAACCTTTTTTTTCTTACTGCACAGATGGGGTTAAAAGTTTATGTTGCAAAGCAAGTCGCCTCGTGATCCCTGAGTTAGTGTAGGTTACATTGACAGATATATGAATGCCAAAATGTATAATGAATCAGTATTCTTTCATACTTCACACCAATGTTCTAGTTCTAGTTAGTCATTAGTTGATTCAGATATCAGATCTGTATTAGAAAAATCGGCTTTGAGTGTTTACAGTCTGTATGCTGTAAATATTCATGCAGATAGGTTTCGAATCATGATCGTATGTACTACCTCAACGAATTTGTTAATCGAGTTAGTTGACATCCGCATTTGATGGGTTGTTGTCTCTCCTATATTGCTTTGGGCTAAAGTACAATATTCTATTTACCATGGTCAAGCAGGCAAAAACACCTGTTAGCATATTGAAATTGCAGGTCTCTGGAAAGTAATATTCCGAGAGGATATATGCAAATATATCTACTAGCTTTCTATATGCCTTTATCAAATTTCATTGATGCCATATTCGTTAGTTTTTCATCCGTCATCACTAAAGCATGAATAACGACACATTAGTTCTACTATAATATTACGGAAATGGTTAATATGAAATGTTATATGAGATTTACACAGTTACATAGAACAAGTCGCAAACTGATTTTTACGGACCAAAGAGTGATACGTGCTATTCGTAAAGAAATTGTATTAGAGTCGTTTAGTATAGCATACACCGTATATCAAAAAATTTACAAGACACAAAAAGTTAAACAAATATACAGTAACATTTTGAAATTCAATGTGGGAGATGAAGATAAGAAACAATACCTCTACAAATGTTCAAATGCTCAATTGCTCAATAGTCACTCACATAACATTATCACATGTAATCCCCCGCTTTCTCATCTACTCACACTTTCTTTAATTCCCTACTTTCCTTGATCAACAATAATGTTTTAATTTCGCGAGTGGAGTATTTTCTCTCACACAATTCTATCGAATTACAAATTGACTCTATTCAATATTCGTACGTTGAAAGTCAATAATGTAAAGAAAACGAGTCCCATGATAATCAGGATTCGTCAAATAATGACACCATCCGAAACAAACTTCTCATTAATCAAATCACACATCATCATCATCAAATCAAAACTTCATCATCACGCCTCATCATATCATATTAAACAACACTCGAAGAGGCATCAATCTTACCAGTCTCTCTCCTCTCAATTGCATCACACGTCGCTATTTCGGGCAACAAATCAAACTCTCCCCTTCCTCTCTCCTCTCTCCTCCTTCGTTTCCGTTTCCCAACAGAAGAAACCCACCGCCCACCACACTCAGCTCTCAGCTCAAATTATTAAAAAAAAAACTCCCCAAAAGCTAGGGTTTCTCTTTTTAGGGGGATAAAATGTCGTTTACTCCTATAGCGTAACAGATACACTTCTTTTTACTTGTTCTTCCAAGTTATCGTTCTTGTTGTTGAGAAGAAGTGAGCAGTAATGGCGGTTGAGTACAGATGTTGTGAGACGAAGTTCTTCTTAAACATTGGAGTAATTGCGTTTCTGGTGATTTTCGCGGGATTAATGTCTGGATTAACACTAGGACTCATGTCTTTGAGTCTTGTTGATCTCGAAGTTCTCGCTAAGTCTGGTACTCCTAAGGATCGCAAGTATGCTGGTATCGTCACTGTTACTCTTTCTCTCTCCTCTTTATTTTGCGTAATTATCGCCTGTTTTTGGAGTAATTCATGTTTAAGTTCGTATGTTTATGATTTTGCGCTCTGTTTTTAATCATTTTGTGCGGTTTGTTTGATATAATTGAAGCTGATTTTTGATTGTTTGTGGAGGAATTTTGTTGGTTTGGTTGCGTAAAGAGTTAATTGGAGTGGTTTCTGGTAGAGTATACAGTTCTGTTGAGTTGAATTTGTGGTGGTTCAATGCCTGATTGATTGAACAGTGTTTCGCGATAATGTTGTTCTTATGTTGATTGTTGTCGTGTTTTCGTGGATTATTCGAGTTGATTAGGATGATTCCTGATTGTTGTGATTCTATTGGTAGGATATTGAGGATTTTTGTACCTATATTTATTGTGAAATTTGTCCTGGGGTGGAGATTCTGTCTCTTGGAGTATATGATTTGATCGGGAATATTAGGTTTGGAAAGGATTTTGTTCGTCCGAGGTTTTGATTAAAATTGGCCATATTGGAGTAAATGGGACCTCAGTGTGTAAGAGAGAGAGAGGGGGGGGGGTAGGTGTGATTGAAGTCATGAATGAGGCCAAGTGTAGAACATATACGAGTACCCCATAAATAACTGTGAAGTTTTATCTACACAATCTCGAGTCATATGAAGAAGTGGCCAATATTTTCGAACATCCGAGTTCTAACATGTTTATCTAGTGCATTTCATAGCCCTTCAGCAAGACCTTTTTTTTGACTTGTAAATATTATCTCTTCAATGTAAATGTCATAGACTCGAATTTGTGAGAAGGGAAATTGAATACTGAACATAAAGAAAGGATTTGGAGGTCAGTGGGGTTTAGTGCAACGCTCTGGAAATCCACATGTGATATGTCAGAACTCAGAACTGACTGTTTTGTTAGGTTTGGATATACTTGATTAGTTGATTGTATGAAATCTTGATGCATGGCGGAATTTTTTAATAAAGGCTCTATACTTTTAAAAATCATTCCTTCAAGGAATATGATGTATGTACTTAAGTGTTACTCTTATTGTAGGAAGAGTTGATTTGAATAAATTTCTGTTTGTGCCATTGAATGAATAACTTAAGTTAGATTGTTTTGTAGCTATATTTAGAAAAGATTTAGAATGGTTTGGTCTGGAGCTGGCAGACATTACAGTCTTTCTGCAGGTTCTTAACCAAGAAAGTGGGTTATAGGTCCAAGGACGAGAGATCTAACTCTTTCTATGGATTCCTTTCCGGTGTCTTTGTTTCAACGTGTTATCCGTGGACTGTGAGGCTTGCGTTTCACTGAAGTCATTTGTAGCGTATTCTTTATTGTTTTAAATCTATTGTAGCGATCATTTCCTTGATATAAACTTTGTGTTTTTTCAATACAGAGAAGATTTTGCCTGTTGTGAAAAATCAGCATTTACTGCTCTGTACCTTGCTTATCTGCAATGCTGCCGCCATGGAGGTATTATCTTCGCTCTTCAGTAATGCAATGAAGTTGTACTTTTAGTTAATATAGGTTATAACTGTGCAGTTTATTTTTGCAGGCACTTCCAATTTTCCTTGATAGTTTGGTTACAGCTTGGGGTGCCATCCTCATTTCAGTAACATTGATACTTCTTTTTGGTGAGGTAAGTGGTTGAGTTCTTGCTTTGTGAAGTAGGGGTAGTAATTAAAAGATCCATCTAGTCTGGATGGAGTCAATAAACTTATTACTTGTCTGAAATGTTTCTGATTGTGTAACAAGTTTAAGTGCTTAAACTTTTTCTTAAGCTAGACTTTTGAGTCTGCTCTTACAAAAAAAGTTGGTATATAGATAATTAACATATTTCAATCTGTACTGTATTCTCCCATCTTAAAATTCAGTGACATTAGAAAGTTCAACAATTGCTTTGTTTTAAGCTTGATGGTAGAATGCTATCAATTAAGTGAATGGAAGTTTATAGACGGAGGTTTCTCCAGACAACTATTGTAATATTCTTTTCTCCGTGTGTAACTTGCTGCCTCCTGCCTGTGTGGTTTTGCTTATGTTCTTTGCCCTTGCAGATTATACCACAATCAGTTTGTTCTCGCTATGGTTTGGCAATTG
>JBBYHQ010181551.1:0-25269 GCA_038382645.1 Spergularia azorica
CTTGGAGGTGTCCTAGAGTTTCCCAATAAGCAAAATATCAATATAATAATGGACACCGATTCAAGAGTTTCGGACACTTATTGTCAGGTGTCGTGTCGGTGTCGGACACGGACACGCTAGATCATGGAAGTGTCCGTGCTACCTAGGTACTAGTCAGTACGATTAGTATGTAACAAATTAAATTTCAGGCTGCTACGTACTTATTATTTATTCGTACGTTGTAAATGAAACTTGTACAGATCCTTATAGATCTTGCTATGGAGAAGGACATGAATGTGGTCTATTTATCGGAAATTGTTGTGGCCGATTTTCGTGCTCGAACCCTTTCAGCGGGACATGCCAATATAAGTGGAAGGAAGGAAGGCAATACCAGTGATGAGGCCATTATTTCTGGAAATGTCATCTACGGGTCAACGACAAACGCTTCATTTCTTTGATGTTTGATTGTTGTAATAATGGTATAATTTGAGACTACTTGAAGCTAGAGATTACGTAGACTGTACTACTTGAGACTCGACGTCCGAAATTTATTAGGTGCGCCAATAATTTAAAAAAAAATCATGTGTAAATCTTAAACAAGACTGTTTATCTGATATTACATATCTTTCTCACGATTTTACGATCTCAATTTAGTACGATGATGTTTAGTAGTGTACTCCCTCCGTCCCCCTTTAAACACCCCATTGGTTTTTTCACTTGGATTAAGGTAGTTTTGTTTGTTTATTATTGTTGGATATAATGGGTGGTTTGTTTATTATTTTTGGAGATAATGGGTGGTTTGTTTATTATTTTTGGAGATAATGAGTGGTTTGTTTATTATTTTTTGAGATAGTGGAGTGTAGATGTGTGGTGAAAACTTACCCCATTTAGTAAGTTTTGAAATGATGTGTTTAAATAAAGACACCCCAAAAAGGAAAGCGGGGTGTTTAAAGGGGGACTGAGGGAGTAATAGTTTTAGTGATCAAACAAATAAAGTGGCCTTTGGTAGGCTAACGTATGTATTTGTACGTAGTTGATCATTGAATCCACCTCTCGAGTCTTATCCAAGCAATAGCTTTTGCCCGAAATAATTAGAAGTTTTGCTCAATATATAGCTTAATTGGAGCATTATGGATAATCATGTACGTGTTGCTTTCAAAACGTGTTTACTAATACCGTGTGCTAATTAAGATTCCATTTGATATAGGGGGCTACCACGATTTGAACCTTATAGCGGAAATGAATTTAAACTGATATCATGTTAAGTTGTTAACTTACAGTCGCAACTAGAATTCTAAGCAATGGTTGAACTCGGGTTCAGTTTCACAAAAACAAGGTGTTTTGGGGTTAATTTTTAGGTCGAGTTCCGGTAATTTTTCGGATTGAGACGGATCATAGCTGTTGCTTGTTGGTATAGTGGTGTCGTCGACATTGGCAAACGGCTGATAATTACTGTATTAAAATACCAAAGCATGTGCATGCATCTTATGGACATAATTAAAATAAATATTTCCTGTTCGAAAAAAAAAATCTCGGAAAAATTCTACGGTGATCGACTGGAAAGATACGAAAAGAATTCACTTTACTCCGTATGTCTTTATCTTTGTTTAATTCAATTTGTCCTAAATAAAGAAACGGCTTAATACCCTCTACCACGTTTATTATCATACTTCGGTTGTGGAGGAAATTACAAAAGGGTGGCGTAAGCTGTCTGGGAATAATGTTGGGGGTATAGGGTGAAATCGTAAAATGAGGCTTTAAATTGTTGTTAACTATAAGGCGAATTCATAAAATGAGGCCGCTTAAACACCCAAGGCACAACTTAACTCACTTGGAGGCTTGCACTAAAACAGTCGTAGGGCCGGAGCAAGCTTGCCTGCATTATATTAAAAGACGCCTATGGCAAGGTGGAACGAAGTTTTACATACACAAATCAAATTTAAACATGTACCCTTTCAATCCAATCAGATTTTAAATTCCGTTAATCTAAAAAGTACAATGAATATTTTTTAATCTGTAATAACGAGTCTGCATTCAAGTTGTTGATTTAAAAATGTATATGGAGTGACACACATAATGTGACCAAGGATCTTCTCTCCACGAGCGCTAGCTAATCGGGTTATGACAAAATATTTTTCATGAGCGAGACTAAAAGGGTTTATCAATTGTGGAGATCAGAGTTGTCAATTGTGCTGGTAACAGAATTTCCAAATAGATATTTTGCATATTTACATGTAACAAATTGACCACGAATCGACATTAATTAGCATTGGATATATAGGAGGTGGAAGGTTTTGCGGGTGGTATAAACTTCTCATGTTGATTTTTACAGTTCTCTTTGTGAAAGGAACATTGTTATTCCCATATTGGGAAATGTGACTCGCAAAGGAGATGAGGGTGCATGTAAAATGTAAATGATGTATCGGTGTAAAGAGAATGTAAAAATTACTACCTAGGTTCGCTTAATTGTTCTCCTAATTAACTAATTTATTGGCTACATAACACTCATAACATTGCGAGTTACACCATTAAGAGCCGGAAAGACTTGACTCTGAAGATAAAAGTAACCACTATCTATAATAGCCAACGTTGCGAGTTACAACATGAAGAGCCGGAAAATCTTGACTATTTCTTTGCCTAAAACTTCTAATAACATACATAAAATATATCTAAAAAAAAATTGTTTGATTCAATAATGAACGTATAATTACTCTCGTTGGCAACTTTCGATTACAGTTGTAGGTCAAAAATTACCCTACTTTCTATTGAGCGTAATAGGGTTATATGATCGATCACTTCATTATCTCGACACCTTCTTTCTAGGTAAAATAGTTTATGCTAGGTGTGAATAATAGAGGTACCACATTCACGAATTTATAATGTAGTTACTATAAATAGAGAAATCACAATGACGAATGATCACAATAAAGAAACGAAAAAACTTAACTTGGAAGTTTATTATTTCAAAACAAATTAAATTATCTACAACTACTATCGAAGATGGAGGTTTCACTCGTTTCTCACAAGAAAAATGCTTTAGCAATTTTGCTCATCCTTGTCTTGGGTAATAATTATGGTTCTTATTGTTTGTGATTTTCTATTTATAATAATTAAAAAGTCATCATAATAATTGTTCTATAATTTTGAACTATTTGTGTTACATGTTTGATGTTTTATACAACTTTTGAAGTGCAAAGCATGAGCATGAAAGCTGAACCATGTACAATGTTAAATCCGTAATTAATTTAATTAACTTGTTAAGTACACCGTATATAGTATAAGAAGTTTTTGGTGCACCTATTACACACTATTTCTTGGTGTAACTACTGTTATGTACGGAGTATGCAACAATTATCGCCGGGTTAAAATCTAGTGTGTGGCACTCCTAAGTCGATAGTAAGCCTATATAAAGTCAGTATGAGTAACAAATTTCATGCAGGCCGCTAGTTATTAATTCGTATATATGGTGTAAATGAAACTTGTACAGATCATTTTAGATCTTGCTCTGGAGAAGGAGATGATTGTGGTTTTTTTGTTAGAACTTGTTGTGGCCGATTGTCGTGCTCGGGCACTTTCAGCGGCACGTGCCATTAAGTGGAAGGAAGAAATAAAATCCCAGTGGAGGGCATTTCTGGACATGTCATCTATGGGTCTCTGATTATCGACGACCAACACTTTCTTTCTACTACTATATACTAGTACGGAGTATATAGTATAAGTCTATAATAATAACAGATAATATTCGATTGTTGTAACTTGTAACTTGTAACTTCATGTTTTCACTCATCAAGTAGAGTTTCTGAGAGTTTGTCTTAGCTACTTGAAGCTAGAAATCACACACTCGGGATTCTACGTTCATAATAATGTAAACATGCCGATAAGTTTAATTGTATAAACTTGAATAAGGTTGTTGGTAGATTAAGAAAAAGTTTTCATCATAGTATCGATTCGTGTCATGGCTTTTGAGTCTGAGAATGGGTGAGATGATTATTTTTTAAAAGCAAAAAGAAAAAAAAAAAAAAAAAAAAAAGAGTTGGACGTGGAACCACTTTATGAGATTCGAGGCTACGGCATCCCTAATAAGAACACAACAAGTAGAAAAATCGTATTCTCTAATAAAATGCCGTAATTTCAAAATACACTATTCGGAGTATATATATTAGACTATCAAGATTGAAGTCTTACATTCAATGAAGTTTCCAAAAAGATAGGTTTGGTTGAAAAGGCCAAGGAAATAGAGTAGAGGCTGCGTGAAGGAAAACATTTCCTAATTTTATGCATTAGCCGTCCAAAAAGTTTTATGAATTAATATTAATATTCATCATTATTCAATAATAATAATAAAAAAATAATACATCACCAAATCCCTATTTATACGATTCCATCAACTTAACCAAAAGATTCGATTAAATCCTCTACACACCAGGCAAAGACCAACGAATCAAACATCCCCACGTAGTGTATAAGTTCCGTTAATTCAGTTACATTAGTGGCGTATCGGTTACGCAAACTCCTCCTCTGTTTTTTCTCTTACGCTTCCTTCCTTCCCCTGTATTTTCCTCTGCCTTCCTTTCGTCTTTTTTTTTTTCCCTCTCTCTTTCTCCTAAACCAAAGGTATGATGTTAATTATTTTCTTATTTATTATTTTTGTTATCAAATTATTTTGTTGTTAATCAATCAGAATTACTTGTAAATTTCTTGTGGGTATTTGTTCTTCCTTTATAATTTTTAATTTTCTTATCTGGGTATTTGTAGAATTTGTAAATTATCAATATGGTTTTGTTTTTGATTAATTTTTCCCTAAAAAATTTGGAATTATTAGACAAAATTTTAGTGTTTATAATTTGGATGTTATGAGTAATGTCAGATTGCCCGAAAAGCCGAAACCCTAATTTTGATCAGAGAATTATTGTATTAGAACTTGACTATTATTGTGTTAGTACAAATTCCCCTTATTTCTTTTATGCAACAATTTTAGTTTAATAACTGATACCTAACTCATGAATTATTTGTTCTGCAAATTATGATTTGATTATGATCACCAATTCACCATGGTACTTTACTACTTTTCCTTAAATTTGCAAATTTGATTAAATTTTCCTAAAAAAAATTTTGTGAACCCTAGGAATGATTTTGATTGCTGAAATATAACTCGGACCGCCCGAAAACCTATTCTAATCAGAGAGTTATTGTGTTTGAATTCGACTAGTATTGTGATCATGGATTTTTTTTTTTTTTGTTTGTTGTTGTTGTTGTTGAATTAGAAGTCAGAACTGAATTTTACCTAATTTATGTATTGTTTAATGCAATTTTTTTCCTTAAATACTTAATACCCAACTTATGAATTTTGTTTTTTTAATGTTTTTTCAGCTTTGATTATAAAAGAGTTGATGAATTCAAGCAGAAGTTCAACAACAGGATCAATTGTTTCCCAAAACAAGGGAAGCAAGATCAGCTTTTGTTTCTGTTCACTTCCAAGTAGTCTTGGCACTCTTATTCCATTTCTTAGCTTTGATTAGGTGAGGGAGGAAGAGTAGGAAAAAATAACCCGGACCGCGAATTCCCTTGTTCACAATCTTTACCACAGAAACAATGGTTATTGTAGCTTCTGATTGTGCTGGTTTTCATGATTTTGCTGATGTCTTTGGTCCAATTCAACCTGCAATTGCGCCTTTTTTCTCCGAATCTAAAGACTCGAGTTATTACCCTCATCAAAAGGGAATTAGAACTGAATTGCCGGCATTGAAGGTAGATAATGATTGTGTTGGAGTAGAGGACTTTGAGGTGTTGAAGGTTGTGGGCAAGGGCGGGTTTGGGAAAGTTTATCAGGTTAGGAAGAGGGGTTCTTCTGATGAGATTTACGCGATGAAGGTGATTCGGAAGGACAAGATTGTTGAGAAGAATAATGCTGAGTATGTCAAGTCAGAGAGGGATATACTGATAAAACTTGATCATCCTTATATTGTTAAGCTTAGGTACTCGTTTCAGGTGAGGTTTTTCGCCTTCTTATGTCGTATAAATCAGGTGTACTGGTACTGTCAGTAGTTATCTTGATTGTTAAGAGTAATTTTTTGTGTTACTGTGTGCAGACAAAATACAGGCTTTACTTTGTGCTAGATTTCGTCAATGGAGGTCATTTGTTCTTTCAACTGTGTCAACATGGCTTATTCAGGTAAAAAAAAAAACCTGTGGTGCTTAATTAAACTTGCAGGGTACAGTTCATTAGGGTTATAATTCATATTCTTTTGGTGGAATTTCGCGTAATAATGCTTGGTGTATTATTTGTTGTAGAGAGGATCTTGCTCGAGTTTATGCAGCTGAGATCGTGTCTGCAATCGCTTATCTACACAGTAACGGCATAATGCACAGGGACCTGAAGCCTGAGAACATTCTGTTAGATGCAGAAGGCCATGTATGTATGCCCTTCACCTCTTTGAACAGTATCAGTGAATTTTGGATAGGATGGAACCCTAATTCTTAGGTTTTTATGATCACAGGTAATGTTGACAGACTTTGGCGTGGCAAAACAATTTGATGACACAACAAGATCAAACTCGATGATTGGAACAATCGAGTATATGGCACCTGAAATCATACTAGGCAAAGGCCATAACAAGGCTGCAGACTGGTGGAGTGTAGGTGTCCTTCTGTATGAGATGCTTACTGGACAGCCGCCCTTTACTGGCGGAAACAGGCACAAAATCCAGCAGAAGATACTCAAAGA
Source organism: Spergularia azorica (assembly GCA_038382645.1). Taxonomy (NCBI): domain Eukaryota; kingdom Viridiplantae; phylum Streptophyta; class Magnoliopsida; order Caryophyllales; family Caryophyllaceae; genus Spergularia; species Spergularia azorica. Next base: position 6,704 of record JBBYHQ010181551.1, read on the forward strand.
CAAGATGAAGCTACCTACATACCTGTCAAGTGAAGCGCATTCACTGTTGAAAGGAGTAAGTCATCTTGACAAAAATGCTGCTTGAGTACACCAAGTTAAAACACGATTTCATGTCTAATCTTACGTGTTTTCGATGTAGCTGTTACAAAAGGATCCGTGCAAGAGGTTTGGAAGCGGGTGTAAAGGGGGAGACGAGGTCAAGAACCACACATGGTTTAGGTCAATTAACTGGAAGAAGCTTGAGAAGAGAGAAATACAGCCGAATTTTAAGCCGGTTGTTGATGGAAAAGAATGTGTTGCTAACATAGGAATTGAATGGACTAGCTTGCCTTTGGTGGATACTCCAGCCGCGAGTCCTAGGTCTGGAAAGGAGAACGAAGATGTGTTCGGAGATTTTAGCTATGGAGGCAACACCCAATTGTCTTAGATTGAGCTTAGTAAAAAATTATGTTTGATTTGAATGTATATATCTTCAGCTAACAGTTCCACTACATTTTGGGATGAATGAAAGCATTGATCTTGTGAACCTGCTCTATGATCCATGCTCAGAAATGCTCAGCATGCGTATGTAAAATCGCGGTAAAGATTGTTTGAATCCCTTCTTGGTTGGTTTAAGGCCCTGTTTGATAGGACTGCGTCTTTCTGGACTGATGTGATCTAAATTTGTTGAAAATTTGATTGAATTTCAGCGAATTAGTATCAATTATGGACCAAATACATTGATAGTTATTTGAACATTTCGAATCTGATCTAATTTGATTTAAATGACTCTGAACTGATCTGAATATTACTTTTATTAACCTAAGTAGTAGCTATAGTACACCAATGCTACCAGCCCTCGAAAAAAAAAAAAAACTTATTATTTAACTATGTTACTTCGAGGTGTTAAAGATCAACCAACATGCAATTTCTTTGGGATTTTTTGGTTCTTTCTTTCACCCTAGCATCGTAGCAATTACTGAGATGACCACTTAAAAAGACAAGCAATATACACCAAGCGAAAACAACAAGGGTATACATAGTTGATAGCCCAAACAAGTTTGGAGCTCGTGACATGGCAAAGGCAACGCTGCACTTTAAGAACCTGGAACCTCGATTTATGGGCTTGTATGCAATGCTGAAAAAGAAAGCCTGGAGCAAAAAGCCGAGTATCGATACTAAGCACCATATGGAATTTTTATATTCAATGCGTTCAAGACGAACCACGAGAGAATGCACACAAGACATTCACCAACGCCCCCTAGTATAATATTATCGCAAATCCATATGCGAAAATCTGGGTCGTCGTAGTCATCGAAGTAACCCTTCCAATCGGAATGGCAGCCATTGATAAAAACCCATGCAATTCCGTGCGAATAAGCTAGCCAAACGGCCATGTGGAGAAGAAGTATGGCCAAACCAATATCAGAATAACCAATCCCAATAGTATATAGTCCAATAGATAAGGGAATAAACCAAAGAATAAGGACCGTTGCAAACCCTAAGATGCTTAACGGTAACCAGCCTAGTATTGGAGGGAGGATCATCTTGTCGATGTCGTGATCTTCACTCTTCGACAAAATCTCATAGGGCTTCCCTCTTGATTCATTCATCTCAATCTAAATTTTATGCAATTAATTGTATCGGCGTATACTAATTAACCACCAATCATATCTTAATATCGCTTTTATATATACTCTAGCCTCATAGTTTTTGTGATTTACAACTGTGTCCTACGATAAGTTATGAATCCTACCCTAATTCCAATTTGTGTCCTACGATAAGTTGTAAATCCTACCTTAATTCCAATTCTAATATTTTGAATCGGAGGAAGTACATGAGTAAAGCCCTCGAAATCATGACCCTCTTCATCGACAACAGGCCCATCGTGTCATCGACTCTAGATGCTAAACATGTTCCTGCATGATCATTGTAGAATTGTTATTGCGACACCAGTAAACCCGAATTATAATCTTCTTGTGCACCAATTATTATTGCCAACACCAGCCTACGTGAGAGGAGTGTTCACACCCCAAGGATACGAAGGGTCGCATTGTAGCAACACTTGAACGATGATTATAAGACTTGTACGGGCTGGAGAATTGGCCAGTTTCCGGGTAACAACTAACAGGAGCGATCAAGACTCAATGGAATTCGCAAGTGTTGCTGCATCTTGGTGTTCACTGTTCAAGAAGGATATCGGACTCCCGAGATCCTAAAGATTGGTTTAAACCAATTACAAGGCACTTATGAAAAATACGAGTAAAACAAGTCTAACCCTTGCCTTTTCATCGTTCCATGTCACGCTCAAAGTGAAACTTTCGTCAAGTTAAATGGACAATGGTAAGTTGGTAAAATTTCCATAAGCCTTATCTACTTTGGTAGCTACGAAAAACTTAGTTTCGAGGATCCCTGAATCACAATTACAGTAAATAACTTCAGACGCGGCATCACAAACATGATATACTTATTACAAAAAAAGATGACAGCAGATGAAGTTGAAGTGCTTCTCCAGATCAATGTAGCTGTGCAGATCAAGCAGCGCTTCTGCGTCCAACACGAGCAACGAAACCAGTTTTGATGGGGGCAACAGAACGTCCAGAACCACACTGAAAAAGGAAGATCGTCACGTTACGATTACCAAAATTGGGAATCCAGAACAGCAAGATTAAATTAGCAGGATCACAATAAGTACTGTAGTTATGCATGATCATCAAGTTATGAAGTACGAGACCAGAATGTGCTATGAAGATACTCGGCTAATTAACTAGTAGGTTAGACTCAGCTTAATTTGTGTCGTAGTACATACTTTTGAAAACAAATTATGATGAAGGCCTCAGAAATTAAGTCTTTTATCACTGTTATATCATGCAATGTAGGCAAAGAATTATTCATCACTGGCCTCCTAATCATATTATGGTCAAAGAAGTCCAAAGTCCAAACTGCCTTTCGAGACAAGGGAGCAACACCGAATTCTTTGCTCCAACTATTTGATCCCTTTAAGCTATGACCCAAATTAGACATAATTAAAAGATAAAACTGAAAGTTTCACACAAAAAGCTCAAATGAAGCAAATGCTTAAGAATAACCATCTACCAGAGAGACATTCAGAAACAAACATATCAAAAAAAAGGCCTCAGATAATATTTCGTTCATCACTGTAAAGTCATACAATGTAGGCAAATTATCCTCATCACTGGCCTCTTCATCACATCACTAACATAATTTAACAATCGAGCTGGAGCTTATAGAAAACTAACAAAATGGGCATTTCAAGATTAAGGTTAAGTTCAAAATAAAGCATCAAATTGACCATCTTTTGAATTTGGAGACAGGAGAGTAATTCTAAACACTTGCTCTTACTAATGTGAAGACTCTAATCCTTGTTGCTGTCAAAGAAGGCAATAATGTACACAACTTGCTGCCTATGGCCCAATTTATAGGCAAATACATATCTGAATCATAACAAGCATATTAAGAAGGCCTCAGACAATAATTCGTTCATCACCGTTAAGTCATACAATGTAGGCAAATTATCCTCATCACTGGCCTCCTCATCATATTACTTCAACATATTTAACTACTGAGGAAGGAGCATACCGAAAACGAAATAAAAATGAGCCATCTTGCCATGGACTTTTAGAAACAAAAATCATGTCATAACAAAAACATTAAGGAGGCCTCAAATAGTATTGCTTTATCACCGTTAAGTCATACAATGTAGGCAAAGATTTTCATGACTGGCCAGAATCATTAATAAAAAAATTGACAGTCGACAACAAAGATCAGAAGAATAATCACAAAGAGCAGTCAGAAAGGAGGGGGAATAGGTGACTAACTATAAACACAAATAAAGCAGCCTCAGAGTTTAATATTTCTTCTCTCATCATGAAATCATACAATGTAGGCAATACATCTCATCACAGGCCAATTGATCCAAAAAGCTAGCAAAATTTAACATCGTAAGGACTGACAAATACAAAATATGACGAGACAAATAGCTTCTCGATGAACATACGAGATTTGACAAAAGAAAAATCTACTCTTGCATCTCCTTTTTTCTAGATTTCAATTTTCAAATCTCAAAGACCAGGAAAAGGTAGCCATGTGTCCCCATAAAAGAGGTTTGCACGATTTTCCCATCACATCAGAGAAAGCAGAGCAGACAGTTTGAGCAATTGTGGTCTCACTAAGGCCTCAGACTCAGATATATTCTTTATCACTTTCAAATCATACAATGTAGGCAAATATTTGGAAGATCATCACAGGCCTCTAAACCAGACATCCACACAATTAGAAGGATGAAAACATAGAAGACATTTTTTTTAAAATGCACACCGGTAAAGGTGTTGCCGTGTGATCGATAGGTCACGGGTTCAAGTCCTGGGAGCAGCCTCTTGTCAAATAAATTGACAAGGGAAGGCTTGCCCTCATTACACCCTTGTGATGGGACCCTTCCCCGGACCCTCGCTTAGCGGGGACGCCAATATGCACCGGGCTGCCCTTTTACCCAAAGTGCATGAGCAAAAACGTTACCGAAGGTCACTCAAAAAAGTAATTAAAAAAAAAGTCAGCACAATGGAACTCCCCCCCCTCCTTCTATCTTTCATTTGATAAATAGCAGACAAGGGAGATAGAAGTGAACTTTGGGCATGAAAAATAAAAGCCATAAAGCCAAAATAATCAAAATATTTCAATACCCCTAATCATTTTTACACAGCATTCTACGTCCAATACAGACACAACACATCCTGTCTCACAAAAATTGGCCCTTAAAAAGAACCCTAGAAGGCCTCAGTCACGGAAATCCTTTTATCACTATAAAGACACACAATGCATGCAAAGTGGCAAATATTTGGAAAGATCGCAGGCCTCTTCTACTAACATCTAATAAATTGAGATGTTTAAATAACTAGGAATGCACGCTAATAGCAAAAGGAAACAAAACTGTTTAAGCAATACACAATTACCTGTTCACATCTAAGAAACAGTAGACGATTTTCCTTCGAAAGAATTGTGTCTGAGCTCTTACACCCATTGCAGATAACATATTCATCTGCGCAAAACAATCCATTTGTTGATACTCAGTCAAATGTACAGAATGATTTACTGCTGACAACTTCAAAACCAAGAGAATGTGGGGGGTCAACAGCTCTGCTTCCTATATTTATATTTCCAATCATCAGACGCACTTTTTAGTTGATACATTGGCAAAGCCCCAGATGGTAGCTCACAAAAATACCCCATCAATATTAACAGAAATGAGAACCAGGCCGTGGGGGGTCAACAGCCTCTGCTTCCTATAATTTTATTTCCAATCTTCAGACCCACTTTTTAGTTGATACATTGGCAAAGCCACAGATGGTAGCTCGAAAAAATACCCCATTAATATTAACGAAAATGAGAACCAGGCCACATAGTTTGGTACTTTGGTATCATGTTTGCTGGCCATTGTCAGCTTCGTTTATTTAAAAAGGTTAGCTAAATAGGCCAAAATGCCCCATAACATAAAACTGAAATTGGGTAACTACAAATATTTGCACGGGAAAAGAAAGCAGAAACAGAAAACTTAGAACCATTTGGGTTTCCTGAGCCCGAACTTTGGATAGAATTCAAACAAGAAAAAAAAAGCCCATACATGATTAAATATAACACCACATAATCAAATAGAGCAGGTACTTACTGACATATCTTCTCAATATTCCCTCGAAATTTTTAGGAGCAAATCTTCCCTTAATCACCAACCGTTGCTGTCCATCCAATGAGCCACTTGTACCCAATTCAGCCAGTAAAAATGCCATCACATGGTCTGGTTGCCTATGCATCCTGTAAGAGAGAAGCAAATACATGAAACACAAACTTGACAGGGAAAAGAAAGAACTCAGAGCACAACATGTAATAAGACTGCAAGATAACAGCTTGAGTGGAATTCTAAAATTAGCAATAAATATAACAATCTCCACCATTTCCAGCATTAAAAGATGTGCATCAAGATCTCAAACTTCTTTCACCGTCCAATATTTTCCCAAGGCACCATTACATGAAGTAAATACGATAGCTCACATGTTGAAATGTTGTAACCAACTTGATATAACATATCAGATAAGTCTACATTTTTAGTTATTGATCTGAACTCAGTCAAGTGGTACGAGGGAAGCAAGTGTATTGACAAGACAGGGCTGGTTCAAAATCCTCATAGGAGTTAATAGAGGAGATGTAGAGACAAACTAAAAATAATTGAGAAATTAACAGGCATGGTGGAACTACATATGCATATGAAGCACAGAGCGATTTCTAAACCAGCATACAGTCAGCAAGGTGACAGTGTATAAGAAACTCACATCTTGCAAAGATCTGTAAAGTTAGCAAAAACTGTCTTTTTGGTTCCCTCACGCATCACCTGTGGTGGCCTCATAACTGTCCTACGTCGATCTCCAGCAAGTTCCGGGTTATTCTCACGAAGGATGTTGAACACTCTTCCAAGAAGCTGCTCAAGTTGACAACGAATAAATCACATTACTCACAACTAAGCCAAACATTCAACATCGAGGGAACTAGAAACATTATTAAAAACTAAAAAGCATATCAAGAGCAACACCATAACTGTTTAGTATAGAGCTTTCCAGAAAACACAAAACCATTGACAAGTAAAATACAATGACGTTATTAAAGATCTGCTGTAACCAAAGTTAAAGCTCAAAGACAGTAGAAATAAATAAATAAAAACTTACTTCTTCGTACAGATAATCTCTATCAGTCCCCTCCCAGGGGTAGCGAGGCTGTTGCAACTGATCACCCTCATCTCCCTCCTCATCTTCCCCAATATTGTCTAGATAGACAAATAAAATACAATTTAATCAATTTCCACTCAGATTGAAGACAATGAAAGGATTCAAACGTCAGTCCTAGGATATAATTTTTACCTTCCTTTTCCTCTAATCCTTCACCAATCTCAGCACTGAACATATTAGGGTCAACCTGCAAGTGAGTACCTATTATTACACATCCCTGAAGCTCAATACAAAGAAACATAAAAGAAGAACAAATAAGGCCAAGAACAACTTACTGGCTTCTTTTTCTTCTTTTTCAAACCGGCAAATGATGTTTCCGTTCCATCAGAAACTGTGCAAGTAGATACCAGGATCAGTATAATAAATACTAAATTTTACCACAAAGACTACAAAACTTCTCCATCTCAATGATTTAAATTGCTTAAAGAAAGGAAGTCCTGACAAGACATTAGTTCTACTGTATATACTCGAGAGCCTTTACATCAAGCCACAAGTCCAGTCCAACACATCAAATGAGAGTACTAGTAAAGTACATCACATGCATATTGGCGGCATTACACTTACCCGTCATATTCTCCATCTTATCAGCCAAGGGCTCAGCACTTTCATCAATAAACTCCTGAGCTGTAGTCTTCTTCTTCTTCTTCTTCTTTGTTGGATCAAATGGTGCTAGCTGATGAAGTCAACACAAGAACAAATCAACAGAAAGCATAAAAAAACATACCCTTCTCGAATAAAATTGCACCAATCTCCACAATTTAGCATGGAGAAAGAACAATATTGTCAATTACCAATCATACGACACATTACAACTATGTACACCTCAGCTAAACAGGGTTAAATAAGTACACACTTTCGTATTTTGCTTATTACCCAATGTTTGCCTTCTCTCAGTCACACAGTAGTACACTGACTCTTCTAAGCCCCTTACAAGACTTCCACTGCACATCAGGCACATGCCAAAGAAGGTATCCAGAACAAGGTCACTTTGTGACTCACTTCTCTCAAATATGAGCAAACGACACCATCCACACCACATAGACAAAAGCATATTGATATCCCGATGCAGATCAAAGCTAAAAAGCTTCACACAAATAGGGGAGAACAATAATGCCTAGTATGTTCTAAGGCAACATTAACATATCCCTGACATCAAAAACTCTTAAACCTTTACTTGCCTTTAGTTTCGTGAACCCAATACACAACTACCATTAGTTTCTCAAATTTCCGCGAAAATACACAAAGTGGGAAATCTTAAAAAAACGCCCACCAAGCCTAGTCACACCTTCCCGGTCTCTTCATTGCAAACCCACCATGAAACTTAGGCAATGATGTGCATTACTAAGCACTCGCAACCATACATTAACTAATGAAGAGACGAAGCCCACAACATACGCAAGGTCATACATTATCCACCCACCATATAAACAATAACAACAATCCAACAAAACTTTCGATGCAATTCTCAGTACCCAATACACCTCTCAAATACACATTCTCAGTACCCAATATCTCATCCTATCGATTCGAGTATCGAATACCATTCAACCACACATTTACACCACAAAATGTGGTGCAAAATTGAATCTTTACACCAAAACTCATTAAAACGTATTCTATAAGCTATTAATCGATAACTCTAAGCTGAAATATAAATCACCCACAAATTAACAACAAATTAAACCCAAAAATAAACAAACAAATAAATAAAAGATGAATTAATTACCTCAGGAACATCGCTGATGGTATCTTCCGACGCCATATTCACTGCAAATCAACAAAACAAAACAAAAATCAAATTAATTAAATACAACCCAGAAACAAATCTGCAAAAATAGATTGAAAACGAAGGCGATTAATTAAAAAAAATAGAAAAAATTGACACGAAATTAGGAGGTGAAATGAAACCCTAGATTACCTTTTTGGGGGATAAAAGCTAGAAATTAATGGTTGGGTAATCTGGGTTTTGATTGAAATTGGAAGGAGAAAATTGTAAGAATGAGGGTTTATAAGTTTTGGGGATTTTTGCTGCTTTTATAAATCGAATGTGGATATGACCCGAATTAGGGCAATTAGGGTTTGGCCTTTCTGGGTTTTGCTCGCACCTTGAGTGTGAGTCCGTAGTTTTGGGTGACGTATGAGAGTATGAGACTACACCACTAGAGTAGGTCGATCGAGTCGGGTGAAGGTCCGGTGGTTGGGCGGTTTCGGATAGTTTGGTGTTATCAATTTACGATATGAGGTCTTTTGGGTTGATTCATTTTCAATATGTAACGCAAAGGTTCATGAGTGTGTGAGAGTACACCACCATCAGTAGATCGATCGAGTCGGGTTCGGGTTTGGTCGTTGTGTATGTAGGGTTTGGAATTTACGGTGAAGGTCTTTTGGGTTTAAATTTGTTGTTTTGGGTTGGTTCATTTTTAAAGTGTTAGTATACTCGTTAGGATGTAAAGGTTCATGAGAGCGTGAGACTACACCACTGAGTTAGATCGATCGAGTCGAGTTTCGAATCTTGGATTGTTTGTCAGGTTTGGTGTTCTAATATGAAGTATTTGGGTTTGTTCATTTTTAACGTGTATCTAAGACGTGAAAAATCGTGAAGGTTTAGACGAGTTAACGCTAGTCAGAGATAAGCAGATAACGAGTTTGAAGGAGACATATGATAGTTATCAAATTATACCATGGGTCCGGATCCATTAGTAGTATGGTGGTACTTCTCGTAATTTTTTTATTTTGTTAAAAAGGCATACATTACTCTTTAGAAACAGATGCTTTTAAAAAGAATCTGCAATGATTACATACGTCAACCATATCGGACTAGCGTTTTCACTGTCCATTTCGCGGAACTATGGGCGCATCCATTAACATCTCTATACATAAACTAAAATTTACGCTAACAGAAGACGAGAACAAGTAAAGGCAATCCTCTAACGCCACATAAATGAGGTTAGCTTGGGACCTTCGCAGGTTTAAATTCTCAACCATGAATGGGGCTATCTAGCTTGGGACCTTCACATTAGAGGTTTAGGAATGCTAAAAAGAAAATTCATTTTTCAATTCATGGGCCCGAACCTCTATTGTGAAATTATCATGCTTCTCATGGTCCCAAAACCATGAATAAACATTGATGTTACTAATATTCATGCTTGTTGAATCAAATATCGTTCCTTGTTATTAAATTTGTTATTTAGCATACCATCTATTCCATCTTCAACAATCCATTGTAACACCTCTTGATAAAAACTAATGTTGTTGTGACAAGGGTTTAACCATTGGCGTGCTTGTTCGTGGGTAAGGTGCAATATTGAGTAGAAGGTTCAAGTGTTGTGGTTTGGTTCTCTAACCCGAACAAAAACAAACTTCGGTTCTGACAATGTCGCAATTATGAATCTAAAATTAGGTAGATTATTTATACTCATTAGTATGATATAAATATTAAATAACCTATTTTATGAGAAATTATATGGGATCTAATTGATTCTTACAAGAACAAACCGGCTACTATAAATCTACTCTTATATTTCAGTTTATATCCACTCGTCTGCCTTATCAATGTGTATACGCTTAGAGCAAAGGGTATGATTTGAATTCAAGCATTGTATTCACATATTCGGGCACTTCAAAACTCATTCATCTAGGGAATGAATATCCACATTTACAACTTGCTTGTCAATTCAACAATTGTAGCTATTTTCTTTTGGAGTTCTAATTTATTGGCTCCTACTAGTTTATCCATTGGTTGACCACCTCTTAGGAAATAGAAGGTTGGAGTTGCTTTGATATCCCATGAAGAACTTAACTCCTGCAAGTAACATAAAAAAAAAAAAAAAAATCATGGAAGTTCAAAATTTAAACAAGCTCGAGATAGTTAATTAAAGAGGCTTCGAAACCAACTTTAGATATAAAATTTAAAAAGTATAGTTAATCATTATGCTTAATAGATACTCCGTATAACATACTACACACAGTTAGATATCAAGATAAAATGAACACAAGTATTTACCGCCATCTCGTCAACGTCTACATCAAGAAGAGTAATGAGGAATATTTGTCTGCAAGTTCTCGGTAAGGTGTCGCGATCTCCTTACAAGGCATGCACCATGATGCACAAAATTTGACCACAACCTACAACTCGAACAAGCGATGCAAGTTGATTTTCGCTTAGTGTGGAAATTTGTAAAAAATTATATACATTAAAACTTACTCTGTATATAATTAAGATTGAAAGTTATGTAACTGTGTTTATTGCATAGAGAAAGGCTAGTTCATATGTTTTTGGTTCTTAGTTTTTAAAGATGCTTCATTTACTTAGCGTATCATCATACTTAGAACTCCACTTACAATCTTCGTTTAACCAGAAGAATTGTTTTGGGTTTCACTATAATTGTCAAACTTTAGTTAGTATATTTGACTTCATGATGAAAATGAAACTTAGGATAAATCATCTTCTTTTTGTGATTGTATAATTAGAATCTTGACAAAATAATTGAGTATGATAAGATAAATAAACTTACGATTTTACCAGTTTGCTTTGCCTCTGTGAGTTTTTCTTCCCAACTCTCAAGTTTAGTAATGTGGCAAACCTTTCCACCTAAAAGATGGCTGCGCTTACATGATCTTCTGCACAACTAATAAAGAATATATAAAGGAATTTATCAAAAAAGAGTGCTTTAAGTTAGAAAATTTGGCAAACTCTATTATTAGTGAATAGAGTTCTTGTCCACCATTTATTTCAAGAGTTGTGTTTTTTTTTTTGTTGGGGCCTTTGGGGTGAGCACATATACTATAGTTGGACATATAGACCGAGGAAAAACCTATACTTTTACCTCTTAGAAAAATATGAAAATCAATCTGGATACATATGTAAGTGTCACATGAAGCTACGTTATTTTTTTGATTTCCTTATTCACAGAGTACATATATGTTTCAATGTTAGGCTTAACTAAAGTGATTCTCCCATAAAAAAAACAAACTTACTTCACTAAATAAACACAAGGTAAATGATGACAAATTCTAACACTCTACATCAATTACTATGATGAATGTAAATCATCAATAGATAGAAGGAATAGGTCTAAATTGAACAATTTGGTACAAGTTATGAGTAATTGTGAAATTACATATGGAAGAAAAATTACCCGAGTCCAGCACTGTCCCATTAAGCGTAGGCAACTAGCCTTCTTATTAAAATTTTGAAGGTTCCTTTAAAAAGATTAAAACACACACCTTAGAATCCGAAAGTCTAATAAAATAAGACCTGTATATGTATACGAGATGAGCTATAATGCTTTCATTTATTTATTTTTTTGAAATTCTGGAAACTATTCATTGTCTTTGGTAAATGGCTTCAATATAATGAGATATTATGATCACAATGCAAATATGTGATGCGTATCCTTCACAAAATGGCATCTAAAAAGTTACATGTTCATAATAAAAACTATATTTTTCAACTTAGCCTTGTATGTTAAATATTTTTCTACATTGAATCCCAATCTCTTTCATCTCTGACAAAAATGTACAAAATGAAATGCAATATGCATGAATTTATATTTCATGATTTAAGAAAGAAGATAATGCTCATAGAACAACATAATTACACATGAATTCTAAAGTTGGTCATTCATGAATCATGATATTAAAAAAAAAAAAAAAAGCGATGGTTTAGCATAACTCATACCTTTAACAAAGTTGTTGAATACAAAATTGTCATAAATCAATAAACTCAAATCCACAAACATTGGAAAAATGATTAAATTAAAAATTTCTTTTGTAAATAATTTGAGAAATGGTTTACTTCTTTGTATTTTGGAGAATCACCACGCAAGGGTGGTAAAAATTAGAGGTTGCTTATTCTAAAATTGATCTTCTTCAAGGTAAGACAAAATGAGACTCCCTCCCAACAAAACTCAAAAATTATTTTGGTTTGCATGGCCGTAGCTAGATTTATTTTACGAATCTATGTGGTTTGATATTCTATAATAAGACTTTTTATTTTGACAATTTAGTAAAAATTAGGAAGAGGAAGAACAATTTACATAGAGAACCCACATAGTTCGTGTCAATGATAAGTTATTAAAACTGAAAGACTATAGAATGAATGACTCGCACGGAGCCATATTATTAACTTATTACATACTAGTAAGGTGTTCTACATAAATTGACATACGTGAAAAGCGGTCAAAAGCAAATTTCATTTTTCATAATTCTCAAATGTTAAACACGAGAATCAGAGTATGTACTTCATCCAATCTCACATTATAACATCTTTCTAAATACAATAGATAAACGAGCCTTCTCATATTAAAAGTTTGTCAAACGTTAGAGGTCTATTGTTTAGAACGAATGCATATTTGTTGCTCGTCGAAGTTACCGGAAAAGCAAGCATACTTTGTTTCTAGCTACCGGAAAAGCAAGCATATTTGTGATGGATTATAGAGTACCAAAGCACCCGTCCTCATGCACGGCTTATAATAAAAATTTACTCCTGCATTGGTTCTTTACACAACCAATAGTCAATAGACATCATCTACTCATCACATTCTAGCGCCTCATCTGCACAGGTTAATTTTTGCACAAACCATAGAACAATTGCATAAAATGGGAAATTCATCATCTTATGATACTACGTCGGAAAATCAATACTTTCTCCGGCTATCTATCGAGGCAGGTCCACTGTGGAAGCCCCTTCAAGAAATCATGGTGTAGGTGTACAGGCATTCGAGTCCTTAGACTTGTTTTCGTCAGATGATGGCCTATCGCCTTCAGAGTCAGACGGCCTGATCTCCTCAATCATCCTAACAACTTCCTCCATTCGGGGTCTCATATCAGGCACTCTTGTTACACAAGCCAGTGCAATCTGCAACATCTGCACCATCTCTTCTTCACAGTTAGGAGTTCGAAGCAACTCTGCATCAAATACTTCGGATGTCCATTCCTCTCTTACAACGGACCGCACCCATCTAGGGAGATCGAGAACATCATTGTGACCCTGACTACTGGTATTCAGAGGAGCTTTACCAGTCAGAATCTCCAGGAGCAATACTCCAAAGCTGTAAACATCTGATTTTTGGCTGGCTTTTCGTGCTTCTACTACTTCTGGGGCATGGTATCCTACACTCCTCGAGGTGATCCCTTGGAAGTTCATCAATAAAGGCAGGCCGAAATCTGAGATACAGCCCTCACGATCTTGTGAGAGGGGAACGTTAGAGGACTTGATGTTGCCATGGATGAATTTTCCCACCAGCTTCAGAATGTATATGGAGGATTCCTCGTGCTGTTCCTAGTGCAATTGTTATTCTCGAGCTCCAGTCTAAAGGAGTCTTCCCACTAAAGCCGTAGCCTGAAAATCCAACAGAAGAGTGCATTATAGAAAACTTACCAGCATACAGCATACTGTATGAATACTACTTTACCAGAACAAGCATCCTAGAGAACTACAGAGAACATGAGGAACGTGAGCATCCTCGTGCATTCTATCGTTGAGATGTAAGCTAACATATAACCAAACTTCAGCAAGCAAAAAGACGTAAGATACAAGGTAAATAGAGGGTCAAGAGAAGCATACCATGCAAGACTGCACTTAAGCTGCCTCCAGCAATGAAGTCGTAAACTAGAAGCTTTTCGTCCTTTGAGAAGTAGAATGCTCGTAGAGGCACAACATTTGTATGCTGACCAACCTTGCTTACCATCTCCATGTGCTGCTCAAACTCCCTCTTACCTATTCCAACCTCCTTCAGCCGTTTTACAACTACAACGATTCCTTCATCCAAAATGGCTTTGTATGCTGTTCCATAGCTCCCTTTTCCGAGGACTTCAGCTGAAGCCCTAAGTAAATCCTCGAGATCAAAGTTGTAGGAGCACCCTTCAAAGAATACCAGTTTGTTTTTCTCAGATGTTTGCACTCCACTTCCGAAATCTTCCTTAGGCAATTGACTTTTGCTTTTCTTGATGGTAACTTCCTTCCCTTTCTCAACCTCACCATCTTCCATAATTCTTCGCCTCAAACAACATAATAAGATTACCACGATTATGAGAAATAAGGCAGCAGCACTGCCAATAATTATACCAATCATGGCACCTCTACTCAAATTCCTACCATTACTAGGTGAAGACAGAAGAGATGATGGCGAGGAAGCAGGTGACGGCAAAATGACAGAGCAACTGCTTAAAGGTGGCCCGCACAAGGGGTTTCTCAAGAAAGAAGACTTGGGAAACTTTTGAAGCGAATTTGGTATCACACCATTTAAATTGTTATTGCTCAAATTTAACATCATAAGCCGAGGGGGGGTTAAGATTAGTAATAGCTCCAGAGAGCTTATTATCTTGCAGATCTAATAAGGCGAGCCGCGTCAGGTTGCTGATACTTGACGGAATAGTTCCAGTCAAGGAATTGGAGCTCAGATCCAACAAGGCAAGACTAGGAGAAAAAGATTCAGGAATGCTACCTGACAAATTATTGTGTTGTAGGAAAAGGGAATGAAGAGATGGTAAAGATGAAACATCCACAGGAATGTCGCCATTTAGGCTGTTTGATCGAAGGCTTAGAACTTGAAGAGCATCCAGTTTCCCTATCGTGCCTGCTGGTATCGAGCCAACAAGCCCAATCCCAGGCAGACGAAGTGCAATGACGCGGGTGCCAGCTGAATTGCAAGTGACACCAGCCCAAGAGGTACAGATATGAGATGCAACACTCCAGTCAAGATCTCGGCCATGTGGAACATTAGCAACAAAATCAAGAAGAGCTTGTCGGTCTGAATTCAGGTCAGCAAGAATGAGGGGCAATATAGCAACCAAAAGAATAAAGAAGGTTATCTCTGGTGATGACTGAAGCTTCATGGTTGCTATCCAGCTGAATGTAACTCAGGTTGATGTGTAAGTTACAGAGATGAAATTATGACTCTTGTCAGAAATCTGCTTCAGAGAGAAATGTCATCATTCCTGAATCCTGATCATGCAGCAGAGTGGAGAGGTCGAGCTGACAACTGCGTAACACCAAAAGCAAAACTTCAGCTAGACTAAGTCGAAAACACAAATACACAATAACAAGCCAGGATAGGAAGTAAATTAGTTTGAACATATATTGTGACTCAAACTTGAATAAGAAGCTTAAAACAGGAATAGAAATCTTAAGCAGGTGCACTTACATAGACAAGCTAAGTCTCATACATCAAACCTTGAGAATGATATGTAACCACCTAAATATATATTCAGAGTCGAGTGAACATTTCGACTGACATCATAGTTCATTCCAATCATTGTTTAGTCTACAGGTTCTTTTCCTTTGCCAACAATATAATTATCAAACATCAACATTGCATATGAATTTCTTAATCTTCAGTGGAACCAGATCACTTTATTATGAGTGCAAACTTTCTTGCTTTCTCGAGTAATAAAAGGAAAAGCACCTATTCAGAATACCATTGTTACATGAAAAGAGGAATGGACAGTCATTCTATGTTACACCATGTTGGACAATTACTAATCCAGAGGGAACAGCCTTGCTTTAGGTTATGGCGATGTAAATTCCGAAATACTTTACTAAGGTTCAACTCGTAGCAACAGAAACAAAAACAGTTTAATACCGACATGATTCAGGGCCGTTTTACATGCACCATCACAAGGTTCAACTTGAAACTGTCATAATATTTTTCGCCAGTCAAATCAGCAAAACAAAACAGGAAAATCTACTTTGATCGGAGGGTGTATCTAAGATTTCAAAATTAAACACTCCCACTGTTTCCAGGAATATATACTTCAGCATAAACAGTATAAGTGTATAGTGTATACCAATCACCTCACATTTCGCAAAGCACTAATGTTTAAAAGCAAATGCTAAAGTTAGGAAAAGAAAAGAAAGTGATCACATAGAATCAAATGCCCTGGAAATGGAGGGTCAATACAAGTAATAAAAGCAAAAGTTGAAATAATAATCTGCCTTGCAAAGTGCTTTATAAAAAAAATACAGGTAACATGTCATGTCTAGACAAACTTAAGACATGGCCCTTTATCATGGATATATTGAATCTTACTTTGTACGCTTTAAGTAGCTAAAATACAGGCATCCATTCCAAGAACAACATGCTTTTGAAGTACTACTGTAACATTCAGTGTATTATTGGTTAAAAATCACAAGATATCCACACAAGTTTACCACGTAGCAAACATGCATAGTGTCTACTTGACTACAGGTCTTAAACTCTAGAGCAGCTTTCGAATCTCCTTCGATTGTATTAGCATTTACGACTCATTTTGAACATTAAATACATCCATACTAATAGGGAAATTGGAAGGCGACAATATTACGAGATAATATCGCGAGATATTATGGAGTAAAATGGTCGAGATATATTACATCAAATCAGTCGATATGTAACAACTTATAACTGACCCATTATGCTTATATTTTGTAAACAAGTAAAGCAAAAAGAATATAGAACAATGATGTGACGAGAAAAGAAAAAAAGAGAAAGCTCAATCATTTTCCATTATGTGGTCGAACATAACATTACAAGAATATCATCTTTTGTGGATCCTGCCTCAATTTTATCCTTAATAATTGGCCTTATCGCAAAATGTCAAGAATGGAACTACACGTATAGGAAAATGATTAAATGAAGTACTACACAATGTGCACATATTGTACGAAAATAAAGTTATGCAGACTGGTTTCGAACCTAGCCCTAAGAGTCACCCTTAAACATGTTATGGTAGTATAGTACTAACTGAACTAGCTGACATCTATTCCGAAACTACTAATCGAACCACAAAGCCAGATCCCAAAAGACCCACTTATGTAAAAAAATCTAGAAATTGAAATTTTAATTTACAATTTTCACAAATTTCACAAATTCTACATGAATCCATCCTTCAACATTCTAAAATGAACACTCAGGATGAATATTAACAAGAATTGAACTGTAAACCACAAGTTTCAACATTCTAAAACACACATTACAATCTATAGAGATTGGAGAAACCCAAAACTTAACAAACACACATCTTACAAATTTAGTACATTTTCAATCAAACAAACACAAAATAAACACAACACAACCCAACATCTTATTTCACAATTCCAACCAAAAATCATACCCACATTACACATACATTACCATAAAAAAACATATTCAAACATATCCCAATTCAACAAAAACATACCACAAAAAGTAACTTCTATAAGAAGACAGAAAGAGGGAAGAAGAAGGAGAGCACAAACCTCAGAAAACAACAGTCAGAAAATCCCAGAGAATGAAGAATATCAATAATTGAGAAAAACCCAGTTCAGATTCCAATGAAAAGAGAGAGAAAATGTGAAAAAGATTGAGTCTTTTGTGTTCCACTCATTAGAGAATTGACAGTAACACACCACCTGCTACTTAAAATCAGAGATCAGTAGTAGTAGGAATCTGCCATTAAATGTAGAGTCATTTACAAGACTCAACAACACTAAAAACCACCCTCATTAATACTCACTCATAAATCATAATAATAATAAACAGGTGAAAACTTTGCATTCTTTTTTCTATCTTCAGTTACTTTTTTTTTTAGGTAAAGACTAAAGTTTGAATTGCAAAAGAGAAAGTAGAGTGATAAAGAAGTTACATTATTGTTGTGGAATGTGTAATATGGACTAATATGGAGTACAGGGGATCAGTGTAACTGTAGAGTGTTTACTGTTTAGTGGAGTAGAAAAGTTGAGTGTTTCTGGGATGAGCAAAGCTAGGGGTGAGCATGAACGGGTACCCGCTCCAAAATCATGGACCCGGACCCGGACCCGTTTCTAACGGGTCCTAA
>JBBYHQ010181660.1:0-31753 GCA_038382645.1 Spergularia azorica
ACAAATTACCTTCCGAATCTTGCAGCCCAGTGAAGAGCAGTCCAACCATTTATATCACGAAAATTTACACCAACTCCACTTTCCAGAAGTGGATTTAAAGCCCACTCATAACCCAACCCTGCAATCATGTGAATCATTCCCTGTTCTTTTCTAGACAAGTAACAATCAACTCCTTTCCTGGTCCGCAAAGAAAGCCATTGCTGGAACTTGTCCTTTAGAAGTTGTTGCAACAGCCAATCAAAGGTGTCAGTTGAAGTCCCACCACCAACTAAGAGAGCCTCCATAATCTGATCCCAAGAATGATCAACACCTTCACTCAAGCACAGACCAACTTTTAAATCTTTGTTCTCTCCTTGCTGAACAGGAGAGTCCGACAGCAGCATCTTTATCAATCTTACAAGCAACAACATCTCATCTGTATTCGTACTTGTTTTCCCTTCACATCTATCACAGTTTGGGCAAGTAATATTCGTCGGGCGGTACTCAAAGTCTGTAATTTCACTACATGATTCTTGATTACCAGAAGTAATGCAAAGAGTCACCTTCCCTGGTAAATGGGGAGGAGCGTGGCATATAAAAACACCATCTTGCATTACTTGTAAAGGAACTTCAACATCACCAAACATGCAATACCATGTACAATTTGATGGATCACAGAGAAAGGATCCGATAATAATGACCTGCACAAAAACCTGGGGTAAGAACTGAAACCTGACACATATACCAGCAACGAAATAGGGAAATGAGTCAAATGACATAAAAGACTCCATGCCCCACAAAGTGGTGAACATCCCAGCTTCAATAGCAACATGTAATATATGCCCAAATTGTGTAATTGGGATATAAAAGTCTCTATATAGTAATTAATGATGAAGGCGTCATGAAACACACCTTTGTAGAAATGTTAGCAAATCCCCATTCAGGAGATATTTCACGAATAGTGAACCTCTGCTGTTTTGCAACTGTTAACCTTGAATCGAACTCAACAGGCAATCCAAGACTTGGATCAAGTAACATCATGGACAACTCTGAGGAGTCAGAATATGTTTGCGAAGAATATGCCAGACTACTCAACTCCTCTGCAGCATCAATGCCTAATTAATAAAGCAGTAAATCAATTAGGATAGCTAAATCAAAAATGGTTATCTCTTTGTAGTGGATAGAAACTGAAAGGCCTGGAATAAAAAAGTGGGTACGTTTTTTGCCAGTATATGCCCCAAAACATTGACCTTGAAGACTGTTTGGCTCAGCTGGCCTTCCCGAAGAAGAAAGTATATTGTCATGGTACAAAAATATTCTTAATCAAGTTAAACTAAATTATTATCATCAATGAGTAGTTGTGATAATCATCATCCAATTAATGACTCGCATGTTTCCCCAACAGCATCGAAAAACACAGAATAACAAACAAAAAAGCTTCAGAGACTGCTTAACATAAAGGTGGCGCAAAAAAAAAAAAAAAAAAAGATGAAAGTATCGAGGACAGATTAAGATGAGTTAGCAGCAGTGAACTAAATGCTTATATGATATCCATAATCACCCATATTGAGGGGAACAGCAAAAGTGCAAGGAACTCCATATTGCAAGTCCCACGTTGGATACGCAAGGGCAACTGTGACATAAGAAAATGCAAATACATTGTCGATGGGCCCCCATATCCAATTGACGTCCATCAAAGCTTAGTTGTCAACTCCCTGAAACTTGCACCTCCCTCAACAGCCAATTTAAGTGTTATTTTAGTGTTGTATCTTACAACCACTAGCACCTCATGTACAAGGCTACAACCCCCAACACTGGAGGATTACCCGTAAATCTAGAGAAACATGCTTCCATCATTAGTTAATACACCCTCCTACCCACTAAGATTTCCCCCTTTCGTTTTCTATTTTGAGTAGCTATGTTCGGAGCTACTTCTAGAGCAAATGAAAGACCCGGTTACCTTAAAATCAAGTGGAGTTGGTAGAATGCAATGCAGAATAGAATATGTACTAATTTTTACAACAAGTGAACGATTCATTAGGTCTAAAAGTAGCTCCGAACATGCCTAACCAAAAACTGTTTTCGAAAGGGGGAGATCATTTTGGGTAGGAGGGAGTATAGGATTTTAAGTCCAGCAAATAACAAGTCAAACAGTGACCCATCGGTCAGATACGTGTGTGCCTTAATTGTGGAGAGATTACAATTCCCACACGGCGAAAGCCAGACTGGTCATTTACAATCCTACTGAATGAAGGCGTGTAGCAATAACATTATCACAATCGTTGAAGACGCTTAAGTACAGATTTCAGATACATGCAAAATAAAAGCTACAAAACTAAAATTTTACATCCTGAAATCTGAATGTATCACGTAAACTCACTTTTGCATTGATGAAGTAAGCATCCCTTCCTTCTGGTTGCAGATGTTGGGATTCCTTGGAGTAACCACATACATCGTTCCAAGATAAGGGTGCACTGTTTTTTATTTTTTGTTCAACACCATGATATAGGTGCTGATTCGCCTTGATAAGACCTACAATTACGATGAACCATGAGGGAGTCTTCGTTATAGAGTACTCAATATCCGCGACAGTGCAATTTTCTAAGCATACTTAAATACTCCAATATCTATTCCCACTGGCCACTGTTATTGTCACATATAAGTATATGGCCATATATAGGAATAAAATTAACTCAAAACCATTGAGGCATCAAAAGATATTAAGATTCACGCCTTCTTAGCAAACTCGACACTATAATGACATAGAAGAGCTTCAACGAACTTCTGAAATTTATGAAGGTAAAAAAGTTAACCTGAGTTTGGTTGTAATGATGGATTATTCAAATTCGAAGGAAATCGAGAATATCTATTGTCAGACTGATCGTCCAAAATACCATACTTATTTTCTTTTCCATCCAGATCATCAGGTGGAACATATTCTTTTAAGCTGTCATCATCCAAGCTCAATTGCACCTCTAGTCTCCGTAATGCCTGACTAACTTCAGACTCAGACACCATACTCAAATTTTCGGTTACATCTGTCCCATTGAGGTGGTCAAACCCTTTACCCATAGTTGCATCTGAGCTCACTTCTAGTGAACTTGGACTTGAGTGACTAAGGTAAGATTCACCTAACGAAGATGAACCAGGATTTTGAAGAGTATATGAACTCGTGCTCTGGCTTATTGTGATAGAGGGTCCTGGTGATGGATCTGCAATGGATCCAGGACTGAGCTTTCCCTGTAAAACATATATGCAATGATGTATATGTAAAGACTTGAGGCATGTCTATCAGATTAAAAATTGGAAGTTACCAAAAACCTGGTCCAACATTGGGGATTCGGTTACATCAGTTTGAATACAATTTATAAAATTTATCCCTCCCAAAAGAAAATTATGCCTCAAATTACGGAATTAGAGCAATATAGAACCAATCTAGCGGAGCCCTGGTAATACTTACCTTAGAAATGAGAAGTAAAAGGCAAAAAGGAAAAAAAGAAAGACAGCAACCACGGAATTCTCAAATAAAAAAAGTAATTTTGGCAAAAGAATAATCAGATATTTGTAATTTCAATAAATAATCATCCAAAAACATTTGCATCACATCAAGTTGTACACTTGTACTTCCTCGGTTAAAAATCACTCCCACCACACAGACAATCATAATGCAATAGAAAAGGTGTTGCAATAGTCCCCAGATAGGTATGTTTGAGCAAGTGGTCTTCAGAAAATGGAAACAA
This sequence comes from Spergularia azorica, assembly GCA_038382645.1. Classification (NCBI taxonomy): domain Eukaryota; kingdom Viridiplantae; phylum Streptophyta; class Magnoliopsida; order Caryophyllales; family Caryophyllaceae; genus Spergularia; species Spergularia azorica. The sequence continues at coordinate 3,720 of JBBYHQ010181660.1, forward strand.
ACTCTTAAGGAACAGCAACAGAACATTGGTAAGAATTGAACAAGTTCACCATCCTCCTCAACTTACCTCAGAAATCTGTCTGTAATGAACGAGGACAATATGTTCATAAGCCCTGCACAAGGTAGCATCATACGTCAGGGGTGGCCATGAAAATATTATTCCATTATCATCTTGCACTAAGGAAGAGAACTCATTTCTCCTCAAGTCTCAAGATAAAAGTATACTTTGAGACATTAAAAGAAAAGCATTTGGGTGGATGATTTATATCTTGAAAATGAATTGAATGAACTCACGGGTCCAGCATCCAGTAGCTTCGCCTTTGGAAATTTGGATTCTCCTCTCCATGTGCATAATAGCAATTTAAAGCTTCAGCATTTCCAACCTATTTATAAACAAATTGACATTTAATTGTCGGGATTTCGAATTGACAATTGCTTCAATCAACGTAATACTTAATGAAAAGCCATGACCTCTCTTCAGTTATCTATACCGACTTTCTAAAACAGAATATAATGTCAGTACGTGGTATTGAGACGAACGATGGATGTCATGGAACCCAGGCACCCAAGACAGACCTAGTAGATGAAACCTCCAAACTCTAAATGGGGTGCAGATCCTACTTCAGCACCCAATCATCTGGAGTGGATGTCAGACCAAGGGAGTAAATTGTCTATGACATTTTATTTAAACACTTGAGTCACAGATTCAACCCTAATAGTACCCACACGACTTATACAGAGTTAAGAGCTCTCCAACTGGTAATAACAACTCTAGATTAACAGCTTCATCAGGTATGCAACTGATGAAAAGAAAATTGGAGCTAAATGCAACTTTGCTACTAGGGATTACTTGTTCCCTGATGCTACAAAAAGTTGATGTTTTATTTCTGACAAGAAAGTAAGCAATCAAAGAAAACCTTTAGGCGTTCATGTGCTTCCCCAACAGTTCTACCATCCTTCTTTTTCCGCCAGTTATGACCATCTTTCCGGAAAAACCTAAGAACCCTTTTGTTGAAAAGAAATAAAGAACCACCTGTCAGAAAGATTTAACTCAGTGCTATGAAGAAATGTGATAACTTTAAAGAGCACAGTGAATGATGTTTGTCAAACGCACCGGGCGGTTTCTGAGGAGCCACCGGGGTTATCTCGTAATTTGCATGATTCTGCAAGATGAACAAAACTTCTGCAGGTTTTAGCCAACGTTTCTGAGCTTCTTGTAGGAGTTCATTAATATCGAACCCTGAACATTCCAGACAAAAATATTCGTCAATTAACAGCCTATAAAGTGTAATTAACAAAATTAACTGCCTACCAACCAACCAACTGCGCAATTTGACACCCAATAATCCAGGTAAACCTCTACACTCTGCTAACAAATGATCGGCTTTTTATTCAAGTAATCCCAAGGTTCCAACTGCCTACAAATCATACTAAACCCTATAATTGTCCATAGCAAACCTCGGAAAGCATCACAATACTAACAAGTAACACTGTTCAATGCCTCAACCTCTCGATTCTCTACTTCATTAATCAAAGGTCAATCTAAAGGTTAACAACTTCAATCATATCTCGTTCAATTTTCCAACTAAGAAACCCTACTAGTATGTTTTTGTCCCACTACATTGTCCGAGTCACGACCTTTATACAATATAAGTGACCCGGATTTGAACATTGTCCCAAGTCACGACCTTTCGACATTGTACAAGTCTCGAACCTTTCTACAACAAACTACTGGGATTTGAACATTGTCCCAAGTCACAACCTTTATACACATTTTACAAGTCACGACCTTTATAGTGGTGAATAATGCGGCGTAAAGGTCAATACAACAAATTGCGGGGATTCGAAAATGGAACCTAATGTACCGAATACCTCTATCTTAACATCGCGCACATCTAAACCACCCCTAATTACTATGATCATAATCACCTCACCTCATACCACGCAAATGTTAACTAAAATACAGCAAATTATTGCTCATGAATCAATTAAAATACGAAAACAACTCAAATTCACTTAATTATTAAATGATTGATCATCAAAAACAAAAACCCAACAAAGAAAAAACCCATTATACTGCAGAAAATGCTCAATATATATATATGCTAGTAAATAAATGTCAAGTATAGTAAAAACAAAAGGAGAAGAAATTTACCAGACTGCATGACTGTTGACTATTTTTAACAGCGATTTGAGTGTGATAATAACTTCATCCGCCAAAAAAAGAGGAGTAATGTTCACGCGACACAGATCTTTTGCAAGTAAGTTGATGAATTGGAGCTGAAAATCGACGACTTGGGGACTTGGAGAAAGAGAGGAGAGAGGAGAGAGGGAAGGTGAAGAGGTGTTGACAAGTGGTAATGAGTCAAACAATAGTGAAATTGTGAAATGAATAAGAATTGAGCCGCCTCATGTGAAAAACATGTTGGGATGGAACTTGCAAGTCTCTTACATATAAAATTGGATTGTGGTAGATCGATTTCGGATAGGTGAAACTTTTGGATGTAATCGGTAAGTGTAGGTCTAATTAGAATTTGCTAAGATTATATGAGTAGTGCCAAGGTTTGTTACGGTTTTTCTGTTTACTTATTAGTGACAAGGTTTGACCTATTGGTGACCGGTTCAGAAACCAGATAGAAGAATTGTGAGTAACTTGAAAGTGTCTGCAAATTAGTTTGGGATTTTAAAATTGGATTGTGGTGTATCAAATTCAGTGAAACTTTTGGATAATCGGTGGTTGTAGTTAGTATTTCCTAAGATTATACGAGTAGTACCAAAGTTTGTGACATATATTTCTGTTTACCCATTAATGACAAGTTTTGATCTATTGATGACTAGTGCAGAAACAAAAGAGAGATTATGAGCAACAATAATAGAGGTCGAAACCTAATCTCGGGAGCGTGGTATCTCGATTAAATGGGTCGAGACTCGAGAGTCGCCAAACTAGATTCAACACACAAGTCTCCCTAGCGAACAATTTTTTGAAATAATGCTCAAAAAACAAATGTCAAACAAAATAGGTCGGAAAAAAACTTGTTCAACATAATGGGGTGCACGTCACCCATTTGTAAAACCGCCAATGACCATGGCGGTTTTAGGACTTGTGAACAGTAAAACAAAAATTTCAAATTTTGTGAACAATAAAACCGCCACTGGCACTAGCGGTTTTAAACTATATAAAACCGTTAGTGCCAGTGGCGGTTTTACTATTCACAAAAAAAAAAAAAAATTAGTCTTAAAACAACCAAGTGTTGTGGCGGTTTTATATATGGGTGACGTGCACCCCATATGGTTGAACAAGTTTTTTTTCCACCCATTTTGTTTAACATTTTTTTTTCGAGCACTATTTCGTTAAATTGTTCCTCCCTAGCTAGCTCAAGCAAGAGTCAATCAAATGAGGTAAACATACAGAACATCAACTCAGTTATAATAATGCAACAATAATGAATAATGGAGTAACTATTGAACCAAGTAATGCCGACACTGGCTAAACTAGTGGTCGTTTGGTTGCCACTCAAAATCATGGGAATTCAAAATTCCCATAAATTAATTTTTTTGGAGTTGTTTGGTTGCCTAAAATCATGGGAATTGAGAGATCATAGAAATTTCCAATTCCTACAAAATGGAGGAATTGGCTTACCTAACCCCCCTAGGTAATTGGCAATTCCTGTGGGAATTCAATTCCTACATGCAACCAAACAATTTTGAGAAATTCACGTGAATTTCTACAACCTAGGAAGTGGAACTTCATGGGCATTCCAAATTAACGTATGCAACCAAACGACCACTTAGGTACCCAAAATTCAAATCTATCTATCTAGCAAACAAATCAATGTTGTGAAGAAAAGATGCACCTTTGTGCACATCAACTTTTCAGGGTTAGATATTTCCACGTGCAAAACACTTGGTCGTTCCTCAAACTCGGCTATATACTCCTCGACACGATTTTCCGGTACATATAGAGGAAGTTTTATACTCGTATACATTTCTATATATGTTCTCGAATTTCAACATCCAACCTAGTTAAAGCTATAAGAAAATGAAAAGTACGAGCAACATAATACGGGATGAGTGAGACAAACATGTACCGATGTCAGACGCAAGCACCCTATTTGAAGCAGTTGATGAATGAAAGCCGCAACATGAATCAAGTTATATTCTCCATGATCATCATGGATCAAACAATCACATAGCAGTATAGCACTAAACATAAAGATTTATCACTAGTGGGGCGGCAGCAGTGAATAATAACGTAACTTGCTCCACAAAAACTCCTTATTACTAATTTTGTAATCTTCTTTACTTCCCATCTAAGTTTCTCTAACACTACTTAAATCCCAAACCCACCCCCTCCTCAACAATTCATAATCATCATTCGTCACAAGTCGATACAGTTGCATATAGTCTATCGTTAGGATTTTTAGCGAAATCTCAAACATAAATTAAATTGCAACATAGTATGGGTCACCACGGGCATGATTGGGCGCCGGTATTTGTGGGCACAATATTGTTCGTGTTGCTTTCGCCAGGGTTGCTATTTCAGGTGCCTGGTGGGCACAGGTGCATTGAGTTTGGAAACTTTCGTACGGGTGGTGCGTCCATTATGGTTCATTCCCTTCTTTATTTTGGGCTCGTTTGCATCCTCTTGATTGCTCTTAGCGTTCACATGTATTGGGGTTAGACTTGTAATTTCACTTCATAACCCCTTTTTTATGAGGCATTTTTTTTTGTCTTTTTTTTTCTATTTCGTGTTTAATTTCTACGTCTTGGCTTGGTGGTATTTCCGTCGACATTTACTGAGTATGAGGCATCAAGGGATTTGATTTTCCAGCCACCATAGTGTTTGTGTAATGATATTTTGTATCGTGGTTTCTCTATTATCTTGTACGCTAATACAAGATATCGTCTGATCTTCGTTCTTTGGTTTTAACTCGAACAAGATTTGAAAAAGAAATGTAAAAGTACATAATACTTGCATCATACGGAGTGTTAATTAGTATGTATCGAGAGAGAGAGAAAGAACAAACTAAGTCCATAGCTTTGGTCCAAAAATGGCTCCAGAATTAAAAACATCCAAAATATTTATAGATGAACCTAAAGGTTACATTGTGGGGGTGTGCAATATATTAGAGCCAAAAACCTTTGGTATATGTACAAAATCAACAAAAAATGCATAGTAATAACCTCAAAAGGTAACGTGTGCCAAAAGGTGTTGCAAAACTTCAATAACAGAAGAATCGTTTCTCATATCTAACAAAAGTAGACCAAAGATGTCCATACTCAACTTTTGAGAAAATTTAACAACTTTCTTGAAATTGGTCAAAAAATGGTCAAAAACGTAGTATATAATCCATCATTTTTCGCCAAAAATGACTCCGGAATAAAACCAGCTCAAGTTCTTATGGAAGAATCTAAATGTCGAATAATTTGTGTGTGCAAAATATTAGAGTCAAAAGTCTTTAATAGGTTACCAAAATTGACAAAAAAAAAAAAGGTTATGTTGCTCTTATTAGGTGACAAGTGCCGAAAGTCGTTTAAGATTTTTCAATTATGGATGAATCGTTTCTCGTATGTAACAAAAGTACACCAAGAATGTTTATAAATAGTTTTTTTGAAAATTAATTAACTATCTGAGTTCAAGTCAAATTTGCCCTAAAACAAAGTGTATAACCCATCGTTTTTGGCCGAAAATGGCTTGGGAATATAAACGATCCAAATTTTAATAGAAGAACCTAAAGGTCAAATTATGAGCAATTGCAAAATATTAGAGTAAAAAACCCTATAGTAGATGTACTAATCGACAAAAAAAAAAAAAAAAAAAAAAAAAAAAGAAAAGCCTGTTAACCTCAATAGGTAACGAGTGGCGAAAGGCGTCAAAGAACTTCAAAACCGAAGCATCGATTCTCATATCTAAACAAAAGTACACCAAGGATTTCCATACTAAAAGTTTGAGAAATTTTAGCAACTTTCAGAAATGGTCAAAATTGGTTAAAAATGAAGTATATAGTCCATTGATTTTGTCCGAAAATAGCTCAAGAATAAAAATGGTCCAAATTGTTATAGATAAACTAGAGGTTGTACTATGAAGGTGTGCAAAATAATTGAGACAAAAAACTTGATATATGTACAACATCAACATAGACGAAACTTAAACTCAATAGTTAACGAGTGCCAAAAAGCATTAAATAACTTTACGTGCATCAATTGTCATGCTCCACCACTAAGAAATATAGAGAAACTTGCAATCAAATACGCAATAACTACTCCTCCATTTAACCATTTTCCTTTCAGCGATGTCGACAAAATCTCTCGACTCATCACTTTACAAGGAAAAAGAAAGTGACAATATTACTTTACTTTATTCTACTACAAAATAAATTAAACCAAATTTGTGGAATACACAAATGCGCCATGTGGAGATAAGATATTGGTGGTATTAATCAAAGGCTCGATGAGTAAGACATGTTTCATTGTCACGTTTACATTTCCTCCAAGTTTTCGAGCATATATATTCGTTGCTTCTCCATGAAACATGCTTAGAATGCTAAACAATTTTCATAGAATACACACTTAAAAGAAGTGTTCTTGTATATTAAGAGCAGAGGAGAGAAGAAATGGCGGATTGGGGGCCGGTGGTGATCGCGGTGGTGTTGTTCGTGCTCCTGACACCGGGATTGCTATGTCAAATTCCGGGGAGAGGAAAAGTGGTGGAGTTCGCAAACATGCAAACGAGCCCTCTCTCGATCTTGGTACACACTATAATTTACTTTGGTCTCATTACCATCTTTCTCATTGCTATAGGCGTACACATCTACGCAGGCTAATAAGCTTGAAGGCACAACTCTGTAATGTTTGTTTCAACCACAACTGCTCATTTGTGTTACTGATTTTGAGCTTTAATTGCTTCACTGCTTGACGTATTACTACGGTTTTCCACTGTTCACACACAAAATGTACTCCACATCTCTTCATGTTGGTTGAAATCCCAAAAACTATAATTTGCATCGGCTTTCGCCTTCTTTTTCTATATACAAACGTATATTGTATAGACCATGCTAACGGAGAGACGGGCCTAATACGCATTCTTGGAGCAATTTCCAAGGATCTAAACCTGAGGTGAGGTGATAAACTGATTATTTAGCTGAAGCAGAATTCTCAGCTTGAAACACATGCACAAGCCACGACTACAGGCTACAGTCCGGTGACTCGGTGAGGTTATGACAATGAAACGAGTTAATGTTAAGAAAAAATTCCGAATAGGATAGTCCATTACAAGAGGATAAGATCCTCTAATAAATTATAAGCAGTGTACTTTAACAAGTATGCTGCTGCATCAATACAAACTCCAGGTTTCTCAACTCATGAACAAAAGCAACAAAGCCAAAAGCTTCGCCAGCATACAGGAAGTAATAACATGATCAAGTTCTTTCTCCATTCTGTACTGTATTTTGGGTAATAAAATCAAGAGCCAAAATACAAATCACGATACCCCATGCCCGGTCTACCAAAAGATTTGGGATCATCGGTAGAAGGTAATATGATCAGGATAGGGAAAATAACAGACATAGTACAGAAAAGAACCGTATTAAGTCTCAGGTCCAGGATATAATATCTGCTGTAGGTACTGTAATAATCTAAGAAATCAATTGTTCCTACTGAATGAAGGAGCCATATGCTATATTCACACATTCCAGCAACATCTTAAGTACCAGTTGCATGCAGTTTCAGTAGCTTTTTCAATGCACAAAATTCCTCTCACGTCAAGAGATCAACAGCTACGGACTGCCAATTTCGACCCTCCCTGAAGCAGCAATAATGCTTTTTTATAGGAACAATAGTGCTCTGTATATTGTTATCTTCTTTACAAGAACTTCCATGCTGCATTAATATAAATAAGTCAATTTCACTTTCGCCCACAAAACCAACATATTGATCATGTAAGTATCGAGCAAAAGCTTTACTTTAAAAGTCATCACATATGAATAGGCAAGAATCACAGAACTCAAAGAACAGGCACCGAGAAGAAGTACAAAATCAAGCAGTCCTCACCTGCATAGAGTGCCAAATACTATTCGGCATTAGATAGTACCACATGATGAGATCAAGCCCTAAATTCACATTGAGAACAGTATTTTTTGGATACCATTCTCACCCAAAACTAAAACAGCCACAAGGCTCACAACAGACTTCAACCATGCACATTTATATATAAGTCACTGAACCTAAGTTTATTGGACAGTAGTCGTCACTTTAACACTCCACGACTTCCCAAGGATTCACAAATTCCCTAGACACGAAAAATGATACAAGTTCCTCAGACAAAACCCATATCATGCTCTGACTACTACTTCTTGACAAGCTTTTTTTCTTTCTTTTTCACCTTCAAAAAGGACGATCACACTGTTACATTCATTTCTAATCGCTCCATTTCATCCCTTTCCAATTTGCTGGTGGATGCCTGTTGGGTGGACTATCTTCATCACCATAGCTAGCTGAAACTCTCTACCACATAGCAGCTAAAAATTGGGACCTAAAACATAACAAAGTTACTCTAACTCGTTCACCGAACATTCAAATTTGTTGTACAACTATTCTCCCCTCACTACGTCACAAGTCACAAGTAACTAGGCAGGAATTAACTCCTCTCGGTATATCATAAATCAACCAGGAAACATTGTTTTCCCTTTGGTTAAAAGTCATATCCAGAAAACATTTTTCGATCTCAAGTTGCATCCATATGTCAAAATGAGACAAAAAATTTCTCCACTCAGTTTGTGATCTACCTTTAACCTTCTCAATCGGAGTACACAAGAAAAGTGGTCCTTTTCGTTTCAAAGACAGAAATATCCAAGATCAAAAAGTCCACCTATATTGGAATTTTGACATATAATGTACATAACAATTAACATCAATCCAATTGCACTCCGACAAGTAAGGCTACCTCAAATAAGAAAGTTGTCTTGTTGAGGAATAATGGAATATCACTATATAATGTACATAACAGTTAACATCAATCCAATTGCACTGCGATAAATAAGACTACCTCAAATAAGAAAAGTTGTCTTGTTGAGGAATACCAGTATACCACTATCCCAATCAGATTGCACATTGCCCATAGTGAAACAACTACAGAGACGAGGCTTGTAGAATATGCCAACAGTGACTATGAACTGAACCCCAAGACGTCTCTTCATATACTAGCTACATTATCATCCAATTGAAACGGAATTGGCACAATGCTAGCATGCCCATAAGAAGTCCACCAAGAGACATATTCAGTATGATTCTAAACTTTCACAAAAGCTTTTTGGTGACTAAACTAATTGACAGTAACTCATACGATACAAAGTCCGCAATTTAAAACCATGAATAGCATTCTTCCCGGTCAGAAGATTCTTCAAACAAACAAAAAAAACTTTTGTGATATTGCTGAAAAACAAAGGTTACACAATCAGCTGGTTGGATGGAACCGAAATGCCTTAGAATCAAATGATTTAAACTTAGTTTAATTCTAGAGTCTTGCCTCGGACCAGCATTTATTTAAACCTAAAAACCATCCCCTCCAACATTTCCTTGAATTATTGCATTAAAAAAAACAGCTCATATAGTCATATTCCATAATAATACACATTTTAATAAACATGACAGACCTACGCAAATCCTCTCTTAGCCACATAAAACACAGAAACCACCAACAAGCAATCATATCCAAAGTCAATATGCCTTGTTCCACCAATACAAGCAAGCAAAGGGTACTCGTGTCTCGGCCGAAAATCAAACCAAAGTCGAATCAACCACCATTACATTACAACTAATAAAACAAGCCCGCGCTACCACACTCATCAAAAACACACAAAGATGTAACATCCACCAATATCCACTAGACCTATTTAGTTAATTATGTCGCGGAAATGTCGAAATGTACGCAACCTTACACCTAACTAGGCCAAAACTTAATCAGGCGCAATATCCCAATCAATCTAGACGTATCTCCATATTAAAAGTACGCAATCCTAACAAGCCAAAACTTACAATTATGGTAATCAATATATCAAAAATTAAATGTCATGTATACGCAATCTTATTTAGCCAAAACTTACTATCATGGTAATCAATCTAGCAATACAAAATGTCATGTATACGCTAACTTATTCTTACCCCTAACTACACGCAAACTACTACACAACCGAACAATTCCACAACACAACAAAAACTCCAATAAAGAAAAAGCGTCGCAATCTTACTTCTAAATCACGCAAACTATTACTCAATTGCGAAAAATAAAATGAGAAATAATTAGGGAAAGTGTATTAGTGAATATACCGGGAATATCTTTCCGAGGAGTAGGCGGAGACGACGACGGCGGAAGCGGCGAGGCGGTAGCGTAATAAAGAAGAGTACGGCCGAGAACAGAGAGACTCGTAACCAAACCGACAAAGTAAAACACCATAACCAACCCGATCACCCACGGTAACAACATGAAACCTATGAAAAAAGTTACCGAACCACATAACATCAAAGTTAGCGAAATTCCTAACATCAGCGACGCGAATCCCGCCGGCGTTATCTGCTGCGGCAGCGACGACCTTCTCCGCCGCGGCGACGGCGGCGGCGGCGTCAACGATGAGGAGGAGGAAGTAGGTGATGTCACATCGGAGAATTGGATCGCCGATGACGGTGGTGAACGGAGGATGTTGAGTATTAATGAAGATAACTCGTAGAAAGCTTTAGATTGTTGACTCTGATGATGATGATCTTGCCTTTGCATCATTTTCTTTTGATTTTTTTTCCCGAATTTTTGGACGGAAATTATAATCCAAAACCCTAAATATTTATCGAAAAAATTGGGGGAAAATTGTGCGTTACGCTAAAATCGAGGTGAGTGGATAATGATATTATCCGAACCAACTCATAATAAAAACAGGTGGAATTCTGCAATTGGAGATAAAAATTGGGAAAGTTTGTTAGAAATTTAATTTATTTGTCAGAAAAAGGGGGAAAATAAGAAAAAAGAGGATGAAGGTTGAATGAGGAGGAGAGAGAAAATGTTGAAGAGAGGTGAGAGCTTATCTGATACTGAATTTGCAGATGTTGTTGGTTGAAGAAAGAAAGAAAGAAAAGGAGGGGAGTATTTAGAAGAAAAAAAGTGGAGAGATGGTGGGGAACAAAAAAATAAAATGAAAAAGGGTCTAAAAAGTGAATTGAAAAATGAAAAATGTGTGTGCTTTCTTATGGGAAAATTTGTTTATTTTTATCTGGTTGTTAGTAATGTGACATTGTGATGTGATATGATGCAAATGTGTGTACAGTGTACGCCACGTTTTGTGGAATGTGAACTCGGCAAGAAATGATTCAGAATGATACTATATTAGATTCGAGTATTTGTTTTCCGCAAAATTATTGACACTAGTTTCTAACGCGAATGTGTTATCTTTATAATATGTTGATTGAATTGTGATTTCGTGAATCAGTTGGTTGGATTATAAACTTGAAAAATTAGCACATGGAAAAGCAATAATGCGTCGTTAACGAACTGTGAAAGGGAAAATATTTTACAAAACAACGTGATTTAGCTATGTTATAAAGATTAGGTGTTAATCTCGGATGACAGTTTGTAATGAGACGACATTTGCCACGAAAAGATGCAAAGGAAGAAAGTCAAGGTAGGGCCTTCTTGATATGGACGTTATCTTTGTATGCGTGGCATGATTTGTGTTGCCAATAAAATCAAACAATTAAAATTGTTTTATATTTTTATTATAATAAAGCTTTCTTTGTAATTGGGTTTGATCTATGTGGTTGGATGATTGGAATTTGGATGTGCAGCATCATGTGGATTCAACTCATGAAGTCAAATCAATTGGATTGGCCCATTTGGGAGGCCTATGTGCTTGGCACTTTAATTTCCCTCTTTTTCTTTCGACTAAATAAGATGCACGATTCTAGTGTAAAACCGTCTCATCGTATAATGGCACCTAAATAAGTTGCTTTTGAGAGATTATTATATATATATATTACTTTTGAAGTAGATATGAAAAGTAATATACTAATTGTAACAACCATAAATTTTCGACCAAATTAAATAAATGAAAACCTAGGATTATTATGCCACAATTAACTAACCAAGTTAATTGCAAGGCTAAAACCGAAATAACAAATCCAAAATATAAAAATAAAATAGTACGACAGCGGAAGACTTAGTCAAAGTTTACAAATTCCAAATCCGAAATCCAAATGAAATTAATAAATGTTCAATGATTGTCTAAATGAAATGACCCCATGAATGCAGACATCCGCAAGCTCAACATATCACCATCAAACACACCTGTCAACTGCGCCATCGGAAAATGACACAGGCCCCAGAATAGGGTAGGGACAAACCCAAACAAAAAAACGTCAGCAAAACTGGCTGAGTAAGAACTCAAGGCAAAATAAGGAAAAATAAGATAAAAGGCGCGTAGCTGAACAACCAACGCTTACAATCAAAGGATTAGCCAAGATGATAAGAGAGATATATGAACCAAGAATCATTATACGAATTTCAGAGAGAAAAGCCAAATATACAGGAATGGGCACTCCGCATCAGTAACCCATCTTTGGTAAGGGTCCTACCCCAAACCAGGAACAACTCTAGAGGCCAACCAAACCACCCTAAGAGAACCCGAGTGTGCACACCCCTCGCATGAGGGCCAGTAGGATGTAACCGGTCAAGGAGGAGGTTCTAATAGGTAACTGATAGCTAATCCAGTTAAGAGTTACCTTGATCAGAGGTATAATAAATCATTTGTAAACGAGCACCCTCGGAGGAGTTAACCGGAACTCTAGAGTGTTTATAGAAGAAAATCCCATTAACCATAACCCATATTCAAACCATGATTAGATGTTTTATTTGATGTATAACCAATTCCCAACCAAACAAGAGATATTGTGATCAAACGATAGGAGTATAGAAGCCAATATATATGAAACAAGAATTGATCACATCAGAAGACAATAAAACATGCTCAAGCTCAAGAGTTGGCGTTCTTACCGTAACCGCTAAACTTCTCCTTAATTATTCCTCTCAAAGTCGTCAAATCGAACCTCTTTAAACCCGCAAGCTATATATCATAATATAATAACTAAAACCAATAAACCAAACCTAAACAATTCCCAAATAAATAATACAACAATTCTAGAATAACTAGTAATTTAAAGACTCATATAATCGGCACACACACCACAACCGTACCCCAACCAATTGAACCCAAGTAATTAGCACTAAAACTAAAACCCAATTTGCACAACTTAATTAAACCTCCATTAGTTTTAAGCCAAGGCCAATTAGGCCATCTTTACAGTTTGCATACGCGGCCTCTTCGACAAACCAACACTAGTTATTGCACGGCATAACCCAACTACACTTACTTGTAACTCCAACAGAGAGCACGACCAATAACAATCATAACTCCGGCAATCCTCGACATCTATGGCAACTACACGGCAAACCTAGTTACGACAACAACACACCCACAACGACCCAAAACAGAGCCTTCGGCTCCACCATCCACCATGGCAACCCAACAACCAACATCAACAGCCACCCACATAGACCAGCCACGGCAACAACCACAACAATTAGCGACAACACAACCGCCATTAACGACAACATGACCAACACCAGTGACAACACAAGTAACAGGGACGACAATACCAGCAACAACGACAACAACACGACTCAAATCCACGTAAAATCGAGCACAAAGCCAAAACCCAACTCAAAACATTCATAAAAACAATTAAAATCTTCTAAAAACCATGATAGACAATAGAACTAGGATTAAAACCAATAAAATCGTAATAAACCCAAGTAAATCGAGAAAATACGAAACAACGATGTCGGAACAACTTTAATAAAGCTTTGAGAAATTCATACCGTTGTGTAGAGGAGAGAAAAAGAGGAACAACGGTACTAGTTTCGTCCAAAACCGAGCTGTAAATTGGAATCGGCAAGCAATTGAAAGGTGACGGCGATCGTGAGCAAAGAAAACCAATGAAGACGATGAAGGTGATAGGAAGGTGACGCAGTGATGATGCAGGGTTTTGGTATTAGTAGGTTAGGAATAAACAAGGGCAAAACGGTCATTTTATATTTAGGAATTTTAAAAGAATTTTGGTTTAAATTAGTTTAGTTTTTGTATAAAACCAAATAAAATCTCATTTAATTTCTGAAAATTCCTTTAAAAACTTATGAAAATTAATCCGAAATATATTTCAAAAAAAAAAGAAAATTAATCCGAAATAAGTATAATTAGTAACACCCGACTTAAATAAATTCCCAAAATATACGGGGGTGTTACACTAATTTCAAAAGTAATTTATTAATTGGTCTCATACGATGAGACGATCTTCTCACCATAGACAAACTCAAAGGATGCAGTACAAATTGGGAGTTTGTGCTCGGTGAAATGTCATCCAACATTGCCAATATATGCTTGTATATAAAACTATTGGGCAACAACATTGTTAAACTGTCATATATGAACCACATTCGATAAGCCTACCTTAATGAGTACCTTAATAGTGGTAATTACTATATTAGCAGAATCATCTTTCAAACTATAGTTTCCTGTTTACAATAGCGTATAATAATGAGTCATATGACTATGACTCTTTGAGCTACTACTTAAACAAAATTTAGTGTACATAAGCACTTCTTAATACCCCAAGGCATATAATGAAAGAAAAAAAAAAAAAAGCAAAAAGAAAATTATCATCTGGGCTGGGTCCATATAGGCCCAAATATAGCCCGAAGTTGGGTTGGGCTTAGCTTTGACGGACCACTACAGCCAGAAAAAAAGGTTGTCCAAGGAGCATACAGTATCATATGCCGTTGGTGGTTACTGGTTAGGCAGATATAGCGGTCCAATGAGTTGGTCAAGGTACACTTGTTAGCCAATAGCCATGCTTACGAAAGCTTAAGGGCCTCCCCCAAATTCTAAGGGGTACCTCTGCTTTGGCCTCTAGAAATTAGTAATCTAACCCCACAATTTAATATTTTTTTACTGTTTATCTTAATATTTTTTTTTTTACTGTTTTTTTATTTTATTGTTTATGTTATGTAGAGGCTGCATCCGGTCAGAAGTAAATTTATGTTAGAAGGTCAGAAGTTATCTGAGCCACACATCCATCCAAGTTCAATAGTTAAGATTAAAGCAAATAAACCAAAAGAAAAATACAAAACACAAAATAAAAAATAAAAAAAACATCCACCCCTTCCTTTCCTCTCTCCTCCCCCAACCCCCCCCCCTAACCCCACCCGACCACCCCAGCCTCGCCGACCACCACCGTCACCGGCTCCTACCATCACCATTGCCGGCGGAAACACTGCCACCGTGATCGCGCGGCTACCGCGACCACCCCTTCTTTCTTCCCCATTACCCCCTTCAACCACTTTTCGATCTCCTCAAAAACCTTCTATTTGCGGCGATGATAGTGGTGCTTGGGGTCGGCGGCATAGGGTGAGGGCCGGGGGAGGGTTTATGGGTGGTGGCGGTCGAGAATAAGGGCTGGGAAAGGGAGTGAAGGAGGAGAGAGAAAATGAGAAAAAGAGGAAGTGGAGAACGATTGGGGAGATGGCGCGGGCTCATGGGGTCGCCGGAGCGGCGCCCACCGAATGGTGGTGGTGGCGTCGCGTCGGGTGGTGGTCGGTGAAGGTGGCGGCGGTGGTTAGGTGGTTCGTGGGGGTGGTGGTGGGTGGGTATGGGAGGAGAGAGGGAAAAAAAAAAGTTGTTCATTTTTCTTGTTTTTTTTTTTTTTTTATTAAAGTTATTAAAGTTATCGGAGTTAAGTCGGGGTTACGTGTTTATAGTTATTGGAGTTGTTATAGTTACGTGTTGTAGTTAATGAGGTTATATTAAAAGACGTGTTTTAGTTATTGAAGTTATTAGAGTTAAATTGAAATTACGTATTTTAGTCAAATATTGTGAAATTAGAGCTCTAAAGTTATTGGAGTTATGCGCTATAGTTACTTGAGTTACGGATTAACTAAAGTTATGAGAGTTAATGAATTATCAAGATGTGTGGCTCAGATTACTTCTGACCTTCTGACATAAGTTTACTTCTGACCTGATTCAATTCCATGTTATATACGAGTAATTTGTTGTAAAAAACCTCCATGCAATTTCACTGCTCCTATAGTCCTATTGATCGTCAAGAGTAAACACAGATTGTAATATTCGGTTTCTATGGAAAGCTTATCGGTGAAATTTCAAATGCGAACTAATAAGAATGTAGACGCTTATAAGCTCATAGCAAAAATGTAAATTATGTAATAGTAAGACAATTAATAGACTTTTTTTTTTTTTATTGAAATAGTTAATACATTTAATTTAAGTTCATATTGACGTTAAAAGTGTTTTCCGTTGAATATTATTCCCAATTTCCAACAACATCAATTTTCGTTGAACTACTAATTTAGAGAGATCTAAACAACTTTCATATATACTAATCTTATCGGCTCTATTGTCGAGTACCTATCTAGTAAGACTAGGATTAATATAGTCTGATCGACTCAATAAGGTTTTCAGGTTACAAACGTTGGGACTTACATTCTTGGCAGTTTAAAGCATGATTAAACGTTATGTCATTCTTACCACGTTTTGAAGAAGGGTCCAATTGAGATCAAATAAAATAGTTCCCTTTTATTCCTAATGATTCACTAGTTTCTCTGTAACAAAAGATCAAGGTGATTTTCTATCTTCCTCCAATAAGTCGACAACCTCTCATGCACCCTTAGAATACTTCGAATAAACAAGAGTGCATAAAAAAATACACCCGTGTTCATACGAAAAACCAGACATGAGATAATTACGACAAGACTTATAGCAATACATTTCCCTTCTCGCATCCTTTTGATTTTATTTTATATGTATTGATCCAATCCCCTAAATTTACAATGTCTTTTTATTTTTATTTTTTTTTTGGTACAAAGACGAAAGAAGAAAAACTAAGAAGAATCTATTACATCCTCAAAAAGAGGTAGGAGAACCAAATCTCCATCAAAATACGCTGCAACACCAGCGTCTTCAAGATTCCCGAACTCAATCAGCCCCAAATTCTTCATAGGCTCTTGTATGAGTTTACCTCTAGAATCCAAGACATCAACTTATTCAAACGATGTTGTTTATAGGCCACTCGTTGGCGTGGCAGCTAAACAAATCAACGACGGGAGAAATTATACAGGTGTGCATTGTGCGCCAAAACTCGTATAAGAAAATGAAAGTAAAAAGGCCACTCAACCAAAATTTACCATATCAAAACCCCAACTCCCCAAGTGTAAAAGTTGATTCAACCATATCATTCGATTTCTAGATTCATAGATAGTACCGTATGTGATTGGCACCATGCACATGGCAACCACGTGACAATTGGTATAATTTTTATATTTTGAGGTAACATTTGGCAAGTTTTACCGTTTGCCAAATTGCATAAATTTTAGTAGGATTACTTTTGAGTATTGACATGGTTGTTATTTTCGGTTCTAGACAAAATAATGGACTTAAGGAGCCTATATTTTTACGTAATCCACAACAATTACACGGGTTATATTAAGCATGTTATTATTGTTTTGGAGAAAGCTGAATACAGTACAAACCACTGGTTCAATGTAATTGCATGTCTGACTGTCTTTGTATACATGGTGACATACATCTTTTCGACTTTTCGTTAGCAATAAGAGAATATAGGTTAATTAAGAATCGACTACGTGACATCTCAAGTAAAAGAGAGGTTCAACGCCACCATGCTACCGCCTACCATGCATATGTACTAGTGGTAATTAATGATAAAAGTGACATAACTATCGTATGAAAATGATGTTCCCATGTAGAGAGTAAACATACTGGAGGCTTAACTTTCTTCAGAGGAAAGCTCCTACACTAAGTTTATCCAAATGTTTGTCTAGTATCCAATGATCAGAATATACAGCTTTAGAAACCTATGTCGGTTCTTCACTCGTTCCATGCAAAATCATATTTTTAAGAAGCTAGCCGACCCAATTCTAGCTTATGTAAATCTTAATGTACACACAACAACATTTTTGTGTCGGTTTTTTTTCAAGCTCTCAACACTGCACTTTTTATGTCTTCTTCTATCATGTAAAATTAATTGTCATCTAAATTTAGCAGAATATATGCACCATATCATAAAAATGACGGTCCAATGTGCATGAATCGGGCCATAATTGTGGAACAAAATGCTGACTCAGCATTGCTCAGATATGTTCACAATAATCATACTTCGATGTCCCAAAAAAAAAAAAAAAAGCTCGACCCTTATCAAATACGCAATGGTTTCTGCATATGCATGGGCGAAGGGGAAGATGAGCAAAATGAAGAAATTCAGCTTCGACAAATTAAAGCCAATCTATATGTTAAGGTAAGTAATTAAATGTAAGTTTTTAATTATTGATTTAAAACTTCTATGCTTATTATTAGTAATTATGACATTAAATTGTATTATTTTGATAGTAGTATTTCTTTTTCTGGGTATTTCGATAGTAGTATTTGTTTATTTTAACTTCTTTTTTTTCAGTAATTTGTTTCATGTATCTTGGGGATTATTACATTGAATTTTAGTTGTTTATTATGCCAATTTTTATGTTTTTCTAGATATGCAAATGCTAATTCTTATTAGCTTTCATCTAAACTTAGGGGGGAAAAAACTATACTATATCAATAATAAGAAAAGTAATGCGGAAGTCTCGACAGTATTTGTACAAATCTAAAAGCCAAATGCTGAAAATTAAGCGAATAATAAGAACGGGTTTTCTAACGTGTGCCCATAAGGCACATGATAAAACTCTATTTATTTCCTAAATTAAGTGATATTCTCGCTTGAAAAAACAAATTGTGGAATCTTTTTGATTAATTCATGAGAATATCACTTAATTAAGGAAGGATACTAAGTCTTATCATGTGCCCCTATGGGCACACGTTAGAAAAATCCTAATAAGAATTTCCCTTAGTTTGATTTCTTATTCCTCATTTTTTGGGTTACTCGAGACGACCAAGACTAGGAAGTTTGACAATGAGCCACTTTTTGTTTGAGTGGCTCATGGGCCGGTTCAACTCACCTAGTCACCATAGACCCATAGTTGACCTAATGAAAATATGGACCCACCCCTGGTCTGGTTTAGCCAGTTATCCGAGTTCACTCGGACGAGCCCAATAATTGGCCGCTTAATAGGCTTCGTCAAAAGTCAAAACTAGTCGAACTTTTAAAATAAGCAAAAGTCAAAAGGTTAAGAATAACGATATGGTGCAAGTGTGCAACCAAATAGAACACATCACCAACCTGAGACGTTCCAATAGACTGTACGCAAAAGTTGGAAGACTTGGAATTGATTATGCGTTAGAAGTTAGAGAACGCAGCGTGATGCGAATGTTAGGTGCTCCTTGCAATATGACCTGCCATTCTGCGCAAAAGGGATAGAAACTTCAGTTAGTTTTCATAAGCATGCCTGACTACCCCTCGTCTACACCGATCCGGTTACTTATCTATGCTGCTCTGACAGCAAAGGCCTATGGGGTAGAACTTACCTATGTTTGTTTATCCGATGATAAGCAGTTAAGGACCAATAGAGTAGAAAAAATCGGAATTTCGGAATTTGTAGTCTGATATGCTGCACGCACAAAATTTAGCAGTAGGCACATCAATAGCTTGCATGGGGGTCATTGACCAGTTAGTAAATCAGAGACTCGGATTTCATGTATTTATACCTTACATTTTGGAATCAATCGGGCATGAAGATTTTGTTTATTACACCAGATCAAGCTTATTAGCGATTGCGCAGGAATCAGAATAATGCTTTCATACATTGGTGTCGTGGATTAATTGAGACACAAAAGTACAATTTCTTCAGAATGCTGGAGACTGGAAACGCTGACACCATCAGGAAAGCAGGGAGCACTTGTGTCACTCCCATTGGTGAGGACGAATCCCAGGGTGTCGTCTAACCAGATAAGTTATTACTGGAGCAGAGTAAGCGTTTCCTGTGGTAGAGGACGACCTGTATACATGTTCAGCAGGCTTATGAAATCCAGCCCTACCTGGTTTCCGATGTTGCCATCACCTACGTCACCCTCACCCTTGTTGTTTCCGTTGTCATGAGGGCCGCTCTTTAAACCTATCTCCTTTTCAATACCATGATCATGAGGACTGGGCTGGAGTCCTATCTCGTTTCCATAACCATAATCATGAGGACTGGGCTGTAGTCCTATCTCGTTTTCATTGTTGTGATTTTCTGTGTCACCCATGTCATTGACATTGACGTGATTGCCTCCCGTGTTGTCTCTGTTGCGACCATTTCCAGCCATCTGATTTCCGTTGTGATTACTCTTCAACTTCCCGACCTGAAATGCAGAAGAATGCCAGATCGACATAATTTATCGATATTTACAACCTTGAATCATGCTCATGTTAACTGATATATACCTCTTGAATAAGCTCCCCATTCTCCAGTTTCAACTTCCTTTCCTGTCAAAATATCAACAGTGTTATGAGATTACCAAAATAAATAATAATAGATCAGGGAAAGACAAAGAAAAGCACGCTGTATTTGGTGTGAAAATTGTATGTGTCTTGTAGTCTAAGGGCACGCTCCACCCCAAAAAAAACTAAAAAGAAACGAGGCATGCTCCTGGGTCCTGCTGACTGGAATGCAGTGACTGAAGTTCTCGTTCACAGCATAGGATGTATCAGACTATCTTCATCATCCAATACGGAACTGGTTATTCGTGATCATTGAAGCTGGGTGTCATAATGACCTGGATTTTTATCATCAACAATCACCAAGGCTCCATGTTTCTGATGCCCTTGTTAGGAACACCTAAACATATTCGACTCAGTCGAGAGATGTTTTCCATAGACCCTTGACAAGAAATGCAACAATCAAGTGTACTTCACAACAAACAGATGTCTAGTAAACCCAACCACGATCTGTTCCGTGGATGAATAATTCATCTTTCGTTTTGATGGAGGTAGGATACAACATCATCAAAGAAGCCACAATCACCAGAGAAATTGATAACTACTACACCAGCACAACCAAACACTCATTGACAACAACAAAAAAAAGAAAAAAGAACAAAGGAAAAAACCCACCAACATCAACTACAATGTCTGAGCAATAAGACCCAAGTCAGTTAATATCTGGCCTCTATCAGACCACCTTATCAACCCATGCACAGTAGGTGCGCAGACAACTCCACGAAATGAATGAGCAAGAACACAGCAATGTCAAGCAAGCCCTCCCGGTAAGTTAGACACACAGACCCAATATATAGCTTTATTTTAGACCACCTCCAAAACAGGACAATGCTTTACCAACCTGCCTGAGACGTCAACGTGTCACTAGTCATGCCATTGGATAATTACACTCCATCCACACCTATCACTGCCAGGAGTCGACTTCCAGAGATAATATAGAATGAAATTCCATGATCATTTCCAAGTTCTTATACATTTAGGATTATTAGGCATTAAAATCCAGGAGTACTAAGCCAGGTTGCAGAGTCCGCTATGTTTGTATTTGTCAACTCAAATTGAGAGAAACTCTGTACAGTTGTTCAGACTAAAAAAATTAATCAGATTGTGATCAGCCCAAAAGGATCACTTGGCCAGTGAGGAAGACAATTAAGCTGCTGGGGTATGTGTTGAGCAAGCAAATCAAGGACTATTTGGTCAAGGTGGTGATATGCTGTTAGTTAAGGTTCCGTGGGCATAACAAAGACAAAGGATGAGGAACTAATCTTTTGGATATAAGTATCAACAATGATGATCAAGAGTTCAAGACTGATGTTTCTAGCAATCAATATCCAACCACCTAACAGAATAGCTGCATGCACAGAACTAAAGATAGAAAGGTATTTACTCGTACTATTTAGGAGTCAAGCCTCAGGAGAACCATAGTATCAACTATCAAGTCGTAAGTACTAGTGATCACTGTACCCTGTTCCCAAGAGTTACTCATGTGATAAAATCCCTTTTTAACAACGATCATGACCCATAGGTACAGTGCTGCACGTGGTCTTCCCTAGAAAAAATGGATAACGACAGAGATAACATTTGCTAATTCACCAACAATGCAACCAGAATCTAGGAATTACGATGTACAACTTCATAGGGAGCTCGGAATTCTCATGTAACTCTATGCTTGAGCCAAAAAGACTGAGAAGTTGGTACTTCCGTGAAGTTGAAGGATCTGACTACGGCTCATTCTCCATGTCATTCTAGAAGTTCAGGTATGTTTAACTGTATGCATTGGTACAATCATACAAGCAGGACAACATGAGTGCCTGACCCGCACTTGTGACACTAGCATGTCTACTACTGTTCTAGGCAAGGTACATCTTTCTCTTTGCCTTTAGTAATATTCTTCAGTCTAAAATAAATGTCTCTGACCAAAATCACAACTCTGAAAGAAACAACAAAAATATACCTGTTCCTCAAGTGTAATCACCGTCTCTAGCATCAGCTGAGTCTGGTACAATAACACCATAAAGTTAGTCAGTAATGATAATAATGCTGGTCGGTGAAAGAATCAAATTTAAAAATTAAAGTTGGACCCCAAATCATCTGCAGAAATTTCCTCCTGCCACTCACCTTGTCTAAAGGTATGTCCTTCAATTTCAAGTAGACACATATCACTCACAAACTCCTTCACCCTCCTCACCTGGCCATATAGTGTTAGAAAATTCTCCAAATTTATGTCAGTGCCTCTCCTGTATCTTCCTAACTCATGAGCTGAAACTTTGTTTTATGCCCACACATCAGGAGTAGCATACTCAGCTTCACCTTGTGAGCATTCCTCACACCTCACACATTGTGGCATATATTGGTGCAAGCGTAATTGACAGGCAGTAGTACGAAACTCGGGTTAGGTTAAGAAATATAATTGCTTACCTCCTGATCAAAAGCAAAACCCGGAGTTGACTAGAAAACAAAGTTTTAACAAGCTATCTCTGACGTTATGCTGGAATCCTGGAATAGATAGGTAGTAGCTATGAACACCCTCAGTATATACGATATTGTAGGACATGGGGCCTGATGTTCTAGAAGGGGTAGAGAGATTCAGGGAGTCAACCACATGGTATAACTAAAGCACAAACCCAACCTTTTCGACTTACAAAAGTGTGGTCTTTTCTTTGCTTTGTCAAAAGAGGGAGCATCGTGCTGAGACTATGTTAATCGAGTTAGTTGGAGATGGACATCACATTGTTTGTGAAGGTACCTATGTCTAACCACAATGATAGCGTCCTTGAGATTAGCTAAATGAACCAACATCCAGGGTGGTAAAACAAAGAAAAAAAAGTAGAAATAGAGGCAAAAGCTGCAAAGACTGGCATTAAAGAGCCCTCTCATCCTGATACGAATCGACGCAGTAGAAAAACGAACTTGTGGAACAGGATGGTATAGGATTATGGTACCCATTTACCTCAAAAAAAAAAAGAGCAAAAAAGGAAACCAGAGAGAATGTGAGAAGCAAAAGGAAGAAAATACAAAATAAAAAAAAATGAGATGGAAAGGGTAAGAAGAAAACGAAAAATACCAAGGCAAGAGTGAAGAGAAAGAAAGAGGGTGAACAGTTAAAAGGAAAGATAAATCATGGAAACAGAAAACAAAACATAGTTGGGATGAGTCTGCAGATAACGAGAAGAAAAAAACCAATGAAAGAAAAAACTCGAAACCAATCCAGAACCGTTATTCAACTCCAATCGGGCACATCAAATATCACACTCAATCAGCCTTGTCTTAGACTCCTTACTCTTGGGGTAACCCCTTGCCTACCATAATCCCATCTTTTGGCCACTTGATTCTCATTAAGCCATATCAATAACTCCTTGGACCAACCTCTACTTCTTACAATCCCATTATTTTGCCACCTCTTATCCTCATAACTATGATCGTCTATTCTCACATGACCAGACGACCTTAGGTAGTTCAGTCGCACTTATCAACATATCATATAGGTAATACTTTCTTGCTAATTATGCAATTCTCCCATTAAGCCTTTCTTGTATAGTTAAATGGCAACAAAGTATCTATCCCGAATTGCATTCTAAAAGTTAAAAGTGAAAACGAGCAAAAAATGAAAGCAAGACGACCGACCTTAGATTATGAAAAAGAAGTCAAAGAAAGAAATGCACCTTTCGGGCTCTTGTGTGTACAAGGGCTGTAGTTAGCTGTTCTTCCAGTTCCATGAAATCATCCACACTAAGATGTTCAAGACCCGGGCTCTCCAAATGCCTGTAGGATAGTAGAAATTATATGGACGCAAAGATGTCAAATATTCACTACTTAATTACCCTAAAATGGCCTGGATTATTAAGTGGTCACCTTTGAATTTCTGAAAATCTCGAACGCACTTCCTGCTGTTAAAGGCAGAAATTGTCATTAGGAGGGACGTAGGTAGGTGTCAATGAAGTGGAAAGTACGCTTATGCAGGATTGGTTATGACAACTAAGACGATGCACAAGGCTTATATCTAGTGGGTAATAAAAAGGCCTATGATAACTCATGCTATTAGTTTAAGCTGCATGAAAGAGACAGAGATGCAAATGGTTCCGTTCATTCAGGCATTAGTGCTTAGTCATGTACCATATGGGGA
The DNA here is from genome assembly GCA_038382645.1 of Spergularia azorica. Lineage (NCBI taxonomy): Eukaryota > Viridiplantae > Streptophyta > Magnoliopsida > Caryophyllales > Caryophyllaceae > Spergularia > Spergularia azorica. The sequence continues at coordinate 28,368 of JBBYHQ010181660.1, forward strand.
AAACATAAACTGATTTGTGAAGCGCACTAGCATAAGAAACATCTAACTACAAAAATATCCTAAAGAGACGTACATGGGTTAGAGACTCTCTATTACCTCTGTGGCTTCGGTGTTTGTTGAAGCGTTCCCATCAGACGTAGAATCTTGATAGCGTTCAAGAACCTGAGACAAACTGCATTTAGAAAAATTACCAAAATACTCACACTAGTAGGAAATAGAATTGCAAAACGTATATATTTCGGGCTTAATGAAATAAGGAGAACCAACACACTTAGAAAATTGGTGTCCTAACACTTAGTGGTACGGTGCTAGTGTGGTTAATACCCCTTTGTAACATGATGTACAGACATCGTGGTGTAAGGTGGTAACTTGTTTGGGAAAAACATGGTCGGTTGGCATAATGCATTAGTTTAAGGAGAATGTCCATATTGACCAACATATTTCTCGTACATTTCGCATATAACTCAGCTAAAGGGATGTTGAACGTAATCCCACTTTCCAAGATTCAAGTGCGTCGGTGTATGTTTGTGTCTCTAGTGGACAACTCTTCTTATTGCCAATTTTAGGATGGAAATCTAAGTAGAGAAAAGGTTGTAAGAATTAGATAAGAAACCATAGATGGAAAAAGAATGTGAATTTGGAAAAGAGGCATATAAGGCAGGTATAATAAAGTTTTACAATGACGAGGCGGAAAAATAAAATAAAAATAGACTTCTTAAATTACAATGTGGAAACAACCTTGCAACTCACTCGAAAAGATCGTAAGAGAAAATAGTTAAGGTCCACTAAGATGGAAAGGAGAAAAGTGAAAACACTAAGATCAAAGTAGTACCAATTATGTTTATAGTGACGAGTGAGTAAAATTGACCGATCATGTACAATAAAGGGAAGTGCAAAAAAACTCTCTGTAGGACACCCACTCATCGAAGAGAGACAAAATCCTCCAATGACTAACACAGTTTTGCTTTTACAAAGTATGAAATGAGAGTTTACTCTCGGGAGGCCCATTATTGTTCACCATAAACCTTGAAGTGGTATTTGAAAAACAGATTTCCTACTTTATTTTTATAACATCTTTATACTTTTGAATGTATTCATTGATACTTTTCTCAATTTGCTATACTATTTATCCCTCGGTTTTTCGTTAACTTCTTATTTGTTCAACCAATGTATCCGCGGATGTTTTCATAGCATGTTTCCCCTAGTTTCCACATTTCATTTGCCACATATTATGACGTAGAGAAATCCAACATGAAGAGTAAATGGAGAGCTTGCTCATGAAGCTAACTCTCTTTATACAATGTGCACAAAAGTAAGCTCCCTACTTTTCTCTCCACTTTGAAGGTTTTACCCATATAGTAAAGTAGTAAACCGTTGTAGAGTTTCCAAAAAGATAGCATAAGTTATTGTGATTTGCTTAATATCTCCTCACATTCAACATCTGCGTTTGAAGGTCTTAACAAGCATATATCATATGGATTCTATGAAGAGTCTAGTTTTCATTTTCAGCTCGTTTATACAAGCTATTAAATGTGTTTCTTTTAACTTTATGTGAGCTACTTGCACGATTGTACTCACGAGTTCAATAGCGGGAAACTTATATGTGTATTAGTGATTGAGAATTTTCCGGGTTGAGAGAGGTGCGGGGGGCTTATGATAGAGGCATTGTCATTGGGAAAAAAATGATAACTAAAGAGGTTATGTGACATAGGTAAAAAAATTGAAGAAGTTTGTTTCATTTTTGAAAATGAATAAGTGATTTCATGTTGAACAAAATTATAAAGATCTAAGCATGGAGATGGGATGGTCCTCCATAAAAAATAATTATGGCGATTAAATAATGGAGATAGGGAATTGATGACGATGGGTGGTAAGTCTTGTAGAGGTGCTTTGTCGGTGGTAGGTTTGGTGGAAGTGGTACTCAAAGAGGTGATGGGACCTTGGGTTAGTCATCATAATCTAATGTGTATTATGTAAATAGAATGTATCAATACTAGAAATATGGAAATACACGAAAACAATGCGTTCTTATTGCTAAATACCCATCAAGATCCAATGTGCGGTGGTTGATTCAAGAGATGATAAGTTAAGTATGTTCAAGTCTTCACCCATTTGCCCGCCTTTTATAGTTATACACTTCCTCTTACAAAATAGACGTCGAAGAGATGAAAGTGTAGGGAAAGATGCACATATGTAAAGAGTTTTAACTTAGTTTTTGTCCTATTTGTTTGTTATGTCTTGATCTTCTTTATGATTTGTTTCACCATTTGGTTCATTTAAATCTCTTGTTGCCTTGCTTTTAAGAAGGTTATTTGTTGTTTTATATTAAATTCGGGTTTTCTAATGTGTGCCCTTAGGGCACATGTTGGTCCATTGACTTCCTTAACTAGGTGAGACTTTCACTTGAAAAAACACACTGTGAGATCTTTATGATTGATGGAGGCAATTCTCACCTAAATAAGGCACGTCCTGAACTTAAACATGTGCCCGAAAAACATAGTGAAATATCCTTCGTTGCTAACTTGCTATCTCCTTCTAAATGTTTTTGCACTTAACATTGGCGACCCCATGAGATGATAAGATGATTCATGTTATCTGGCCTTAAAGAATATTGGGACTAAGCTTTCTTATCATATTAATGCTAATGTGTTTACCTTGGAAGAGCCTTAAAAAAGATAAAGCACATGTGAGGGTTGTTAAAGGATGATTGCTATAATATATTCACAATAAGGGTAAAACTATAAGGGGCCAATAGAAAAGCATCATATACAAAAAAAAATTGAACTTTGTGTCATACTATGAGCACATTGAACAAAGACAATTAAATTCATTAATTATAAATCTCGGAAAGCACAAGGTACAAAAATTAAAACTTTTATAAGGTCCACAACGTCATACAACGAAACATCACATCCTTATATAGGATTCTTTTTGCATCTTGGACCTCGAATAATTCTTCTAACCAAAGCAGATGTCTGCTTTCATTGCCCTTCTATAGATAACATAATAAATGGGATACCAACATGGTTACTGTCAGGCAAACAAGCAAAACATCAAGTGAAAAGAACTCCCGCCTATGATTCAGCTTCACTATACCAAACTAGTTCCATTTCATGAATCATGAATATTAGTATATACCAGATACGAAAATAGGGTTCAAATGGTCTAACGTGCTGCTTAGCACCCATTACTTAAGCTCCAATCTACCCGTCATATACTCTAGTCACTAACACTTGAATATACAACGATAAAGATATATGCAAAATCTGTAAATTTTATATCCTCCAAAAAAAAGCATGAAAAAAAAAAGAGCCCCATTGCATATCAAAGGGTGTATAAATTTCACATTTTCAAAAAAAGGAGTGCATATTGCATAAGATTAAAGT
>JBBYHQ010181660.1:31853-49867 GCA_038382645.1 Spergularia azorica
TAAGCGCAAATAAAGATGTTACAGAACATAACTTCACATTGACCATGGGTTTTGCCCTAAAAGAAACCCTAACCCCAGTTAAGCGCAAATAAAGATGTTACAGAACATAACTTCACATTGACCATGGGTTTTGCCCTAAAAGAAACCCTAACCCCATGAATACATTGAAAGGCTACCATTAGCCGATGGTTACGGTTTGCCCAAATCTATTCTTCATTGTTTTGTTAGTAGGCATGTTAATCATAATAACACTAAATTCTCTTTATGAGAGCCTTCTCCCATGCATTAGTGGGTTTCATCCCTTTTTCGAAGAGTTTTGAATATGTTTAATCGCCGTCCGTTCATGTTTATTTCTTTAATGAGGTACTATTTCTGTATGGTTGCGCAAGTTCATCAGATTGTCGCGGGCAACCTTCTGGGTCATGTGAATCGTACGCTCTACAAAACCACAACAAACCAATAGACTCGTAGTGGAGGGTTGTATTTATGAGCAACGATGTGATAGAGGGTATGTTTAATTATAAATGATCATGGTTTTCGCAGGGAGATGATTTATTTGTTCATCATAGGGCTGTATTTTTCCGAGATTTGGCTTTATATTGACGACATTGTTTTTAGCTTACTAAATGTCATTCTCATATTGTGAAGTAGCACTTTATCCGTGTGATCCACGACACGTTTAATTCTGGGTTATCCGCAAGCAATCTCTCAATGATTTCGACACAAGGTAAGGCATGCATACATCCACCCCTCTTACCTCGTTATAGTCCGCGGTTATATTTGAGTAATGTTGTAATTGTCTTTAGTGTTGGACAATAAAAATAAAAGGGGTTGTTGTTGTTTGAAGTGGAAGACAGCAAAAAGAAAAGGGGTGTTCTAAGAAAATCGAGGTTACAAATCGTAATGCTACACCAAAAACAATCCTAATAATCACACATGAAATGGTAAAATCGGTGTTATAATGGCTTAGGATATCGATGAGTGATCATCGCTTAACAACGTCAGCATGATTCACCACTACTTAAGTTATTTTGTAATGCATAAAGCTTGAGGATGCGCAATAACTTCATGTTTTTGGTGAAAATAAGCTTAGTCTCTAAAGGATACCTGATCAGAAGTTTGACATGTTATAGAACTATTGGCATGAAAAACCATGGTCACTTATGGGAACAAGAGAACATTGTTTAGGGTCGTGATATAGAACTTATAACCATGGACTAATGTAGACATGATTAGCCATGGACTAATCTGACGAAAACACCAGGTACAATCTAACATTAGAGGCAACATAGACTAAAGGGAATTTGAATGAACAATGGGTACAAAGAGTAAGTGGATGAACAATGAGAACAAAGGCTAGGTGGATGAACAATGGGACCATCAGGATAAACAAGGTTGAACAAGATTGGTAGTTTCTAATGTTTATGATGGCTATGTTTTCACAAATTTGGGGTGAGAGGCATCGCGGTATTAGCACTAGTGAGGCTCAAGCAATCTACTTATTGCACAAACATGACTTCATGTCAGAGTTAATAGAATTACATACTCCAGATGGAAGAAAAGTGAAGGAGAGAAGACATCCAACTTTCAATGTGGAGCACTATAATTTCTGACTTATGAGCGTGATTGAAAAGGTTTATCAAATTGTTACAACTTCAACTGTGCTATTGAAGAGGGTAATATGTGATTATCCATCGTTCAATATAAGCATACGTGATTACTTATGTTTGGGTATCATCATTATGATGTGTGCCTTGTGCAATCTTTTATAAGCTTAATCATGATTAATAGGGTTTTGATAGCGTATCATGCAAGCTTAACCGTGACAAATTGGGTTTATGTTAGCCAAGAGTGTGGAAACTTCACAAATTTCCTTATCGATTACATCACACAAACCATAAAATTTCATTTATTTGTAACAAAGTTACCCCCTATACACCCTTGTGGTGGGACACTTCCCCGAACCTTCCTTTTGCGGGGACGACAATGTGCACCAGGCTGTCATTTTACTTGTAACAAGTTACCCTAGAAACTATAGTAAGTTAAATACAATAGTTTCAATCAATCATATCGTTTCATACAAACACGCAAGGGAAGTTGTTCCGTCATTTCTTTTTTTACTTTCAACAATTGTGCTTTCTACATTTTGCTATATGAAGGAAGGTAATTCGAAATATTGATACAGGCCTTTTCCATAAAACGAAAAAAAAAGGGAATCTTTTGTTACAATAGAAGCAGAAGTGATGTAGATTATTCAAGAATCCAAGTTGATTTGCTTTATAAAAAGCATATATCAATGAACTTCTATGAAATGGTTTTACGGCCATTGGTTTGTTTTAGCTTAAAAAGATTTGTTTTACATTCCTCTCTCATATTCATATCAGAGGTAACAATCCAAAAATAACAAAGCCAACCACAACTATGTATGCCTCTCTACAGTTTCGTTTTGAAATTATCAAAGATTGGATGAATAACATATGGTATGGGAACAACAAAGTTTAAATGGCCCTTGGTTAAAAGCACAAGAGTAGGTAAACAATCTATCAAAACTTTTGTAAATGCATTTTAGCAATGTCATAGTAGCTTTAAGAAAAATATGTTCTTTATTCCATTAAATCCTTTATTTTGTTTAAAGATGTGAGAGAAATCAAAAGAGACATAAAGAACTGAAAGAATAGAAATAACATATATGTAGAATCATGCCACCTAAGATAAAAAAGAGAATAAAATTCATATTTTGATATGGTTTTAAAGGATGTTTTAGTATATATGATTTGGTATATATATCTTAAAGTAACGTTTAGAAACATGAATTTGGAAATTTGTAATCATTTGAATTTTATCATTTGACAATTGATAATATGGAATTTAGATATAAATCCGATGTTTGGGAGGGTGCGATTTCAAAATGAGGGGTATTGGGGGTGTTGTTTGTTTTACACTAGAAAGATTTGAACCAAATTTCAAAGGATTCGTCTAAGTACTTAAACTCTCAAGTTCCAAAACATGGGATTTGAGTCAAATTTGATTTGAGATAAAATCATTGTATCTAAACAATCTATAAAGCGAATGTCAATTCAGCTTTCACTCTATTGATCACATAGTTATTATGACCTTTTCACTTTTTGATTGAGTCGAAATATGGTCTTCAATAACAAGCCAAAAGAACTTAAAGAACCAAAGGAGCATATACACAGATTCATGCCACCTAAGACAAAATAGATATGGCAGTAAAGTTTTAAATGATATTTCAGAGGATATTTTGGTATTAGCCTACTCCCGTCGTCCCAGCTCCAACGCCCCATATTAAAAACGATTGCATATTGGGAAAAGGCTACACACTCGGTTAATCAAAGTTACCAAAAAATTGCATGGCAAGTTAGAGAACACTCTAATCTCTAATCTGATTTGCTATGTAATTTTTCAAACTTTGATAAACCGATTAGTGTGTACACCCTTCTCAACACGGGGTATTTTGGGCACGGGGCGTTTGAGATGGGACACAGGGTGTATAGAGTTTGGAATTTATTTTTAGCAACCGATTTAGCTTTCACTCTATTTATCACATACCACTCCGTCCCAAATTAAACTTCCCATGGAATTTGAAATCCCCTCACATAATACTATTCCATGGGAAGTTTAATACCTTTACACTTTTTCTATTGAGTTCAAATATAGTCTTTGAAAACTTTAATCTAGACTAGCCTCATCGCTCTTTCTTAGGGTAGAGATTTAGCGGAGAGAAATAGAAGAATTTGTTTATCCGCATTTTCCAATACACTCCATCTCTCTATTGTTGTTGAAACGATCTAGAAGGAGAATATAAGATCCCTCTTTCCTTTTACTCTCCTCTCCTTCTCCTATATGTCTCCTCCATTCCCTTTCCCCTCAATTTGTGTACCTAAATTGCGGAAGACTCCAACTTGGAGACGAAACAAAATGTTCGCCATTATAGGTAAATATTGCATACGTCTAGGCTCTAGCAGTCTCCCGATTATTAGGGTGATAATCCACTCGTTCAAGTCCCGCCATCTTACTCAAACGACAACATACATCTAGGTTCGCGGTTACTAGGGTGGTAACTGGTAATGCACTCGTTCAAGTCCCGATCAGCTTACCATAACGACAACTATTTTAAGACACTAAGGTAATGACTAGCGAATCACGAGTATTGTTACATAATCCTACAATTCCCAAGTATCACAACCACTTAGTCACTTCTTAGGCAATCACTAACTACTCTAATAAGTTCTCACAAGAGTACAAGAAAGGGTGCCACTACACCTATAGTGCGCATGCACACTTGTACAAAGACAAAACAAAAAGGCTAAAAAACATGATATATCAATCAAAACTCGGTTAATCATCACTAGAACAAGTTGGAAGAAGCAAATGCCTAACATTCAGAGGTTAGCTCAACAGGTGTAAAGTATACGCCGCCAAATGTTGACAAAGTATTCCTACTCTATGACGGTGCGATCAGCTGAGCGCGAGCGTATACTTATGCGAGAATCCAATTATTTTATACTAAATATAGAAACATTCCTATACTCTCAAAACAGTCCATGTCTACCAAAATTGGAAAGTTTTAGGCCGCCGCCCTAATTACACTAGGTTTATACTAAAAAACTCCTCAAACATCACGAAATTCAACTAATCACGAGGAAAATGAATAAAATAATGGCGTAATGGTAAGATTAATCAGTGTAATCACTCCACGTGACGACAAAACAGAAGATTAATCACTCCACGTGATTCAGCTTCACAACTTTTGCAGTTGCAGACTCAGAAAAACAAATCAAAACAAATCATGAAAATGAAAATGAAAGCATTTCATGTACGAGATCGCCGAAATTAAATTTGAAATTCCTTCTCGCAGAAGCTTCATAGAAGGTTAACAAAAACAATTAAAAATTTGAACATTTCTCCCTAAAATCGAAAAAATTAGGTAAAAAAAACCGTTGTAAATTGTCGCAAAAAGTAGAGAAAAAGTGATCTCGAAGATTGCGAGTTTCACTTCATTGGTTGAAGAAAACAGTTTGAAGGACGATTAAGTCAAAAATTAATAAATTAAAAATAAATAAAATACAAACAACAATTTGAATTCTTGTTGACTAAAAGTCAAGCACAGCGGAAAAAAAAAACCGAAAAATCAGAAAGAAAAAAAAAAAGTGAATTCCGCCATTTGTACGGACGACGAGCATTAACGATGTTTTCCGGCGCAAGTTAGTGACGAAACGACGCGGAAATTACGACGGTTATACAATACAAGAAAAAAGAAGCGTAATGAGGAAGATTAGAGAAAGAGGAGAGAGAAAGGTAGAATACCTGGTGGAAGAGGAGTCAGCGGGGGCGCTGAAGAATTGGTAGAGGCGGCCGCGAGAGGAGAAGACGAGGACGGCAACATCGACGTCACAGAGAACGGAGAGTTCACGAGCCTTCTTGATCAAGCCAGACCTCCGTTTAGAAAACGTCACTTGACGGCTGCTCTTATCTTCGATCCTCTTCATCTCTATCTTCCGTCGCCCCATTCTTCCTCTTTCTCTCTCCTCTCTCTCTCTCTCTCTCCAGAGATTTATTTATTTATTTCTCTGTGTTTGTCCTTTGATATTTTTAATTGGTTCTTCTGTTTAAATATTTATTTTAATTTTCCTTTTTTTTTTTAGTTTGTGTGAGAGGGAGAGTTTAGTCGGCAGAAAATAGAAAGCGTGAGTGGGTTTATATATTCTCCTTTTTTAGAATTAAGGGTGAGACGGAAATTGCCATATTTGGAGCAGATTTTTGGTTGGTTCTCCTCTTTTTCATTTTTATTCTCTTTATTTTTTTTGTTATTAAAGTTGTAATTCTGTACGTGCTCACGTACGTGGTGATGTATATAAATGTCTACGGATGGATAGCCAGGAGAACCTAAACAGTGTATTGGGAAATATGAAAAGACATATTTTTTTGGTCTATTCTAAGTTCTACCTATTTTGACTGGGAGTACGTACTAGACTACTTAGTACAGTATTTCTTGTACAAATCGCTAATTGGAGTACTTTTGCGGCTCTTTTAAATGTTTGTCCTACTATCGGCAGGGTGACTACTGTATGATATTTAATTACGGTAGTGTCGATTTATATAATACTAGTATGTAAGTAGGTATAGTAATCGAGCGAGCGGATTAAGTTATAAAATGAGACACAAACAATTTAAATTTCGTGGTTGAGAAGTGTTGTTGGTGGGAGCATGTACCACCTGTAGGAGTACTATGGAGTTTCTTCAGGTTCGATTTGTGTCCTGATTTTTATCGAGTATATCATGTTTATAAAGTACAACCTTGTGAAAACATGTATTCATTCAACATGCAATTATCCATTTACTCGTTATTCACAATCTAAATCATTATATAAACAAGGGGAATTGATCGGACTGAAATTTGGTTTGTTATATTCAACCCAACTTTATATCAATCTCAAAATAGATTAATATCGAGTTTTACACGAGTATTCGTTACTGTTATCATCGTTTATCTCTGGCAGTGAAGCGTAGTCGGACTAGTCGCGTAGAGTACCGTGTTCCACATGGAGCAAGAAAACCAAATGGCCAGTCATATTCCATGCGTTACTAACTTACTACTGCTACGTTTAAACAAACAAAAAAAAAAAAGGGAAAAATTAATTTCATTTGTTCCTGTCGCAACGTCAAAATCGAGCATACGAAGAGAGTGGGTGAGTGAGTGAGAGAGGGGAAAGAAGGTGGACACGCGTCAGGCAAAAAGGGGAGAGGATGGCTAGTTCAGAGGCTGCCAGCTGTATGACTAATCCACTATCCTATCCCTACTGACCCCACCTATTGTCCAATAGATTCTCTCTCCTAAATTAGTGGCTGCGCATTGCGGTCAGTTTTGTTCGACTGTACTACTGGGCTTTATTGTGTTCTATAAGTTTCCTGCTGATAAACTCATGATTCATGACCAACAGCCCAGTAGGCCAGGATTAATACCTTCGTATAGGAATCTTTGTAGCTCTGCATAGAATCTTTCTTTTTCTAGGGTAGCTATAGAATCTTTGTATGTAATCAAACGCAAGAGAATGAAGAGAGTAACTCAGCTTGATCAATGGTATTCTATGCGCTTGTTTTGATTGTTCTTACGGTTTACTTGAATACATATACGGATACTTGAGAAGAATCAGAATATAATGTAAAAAGTTGAATATATAAAGAGAGCGTGACTTATCGTCCGTTCCGTTCTCTATTATTGTACTAGTATTCCGGTCTACTAATCAATTGTCCATCTCAATAGTTAAGGGGAGACAAAAGCATCAGTAAACAAAACAAAAAACAGAATCGAGTTTTAAACGTGACAACTCTCTGTTTATGGAGCCCGATATTAGAGAACTATCTCAAATAATTTAACTTCAACTACAACCTCAGTTTTAAACGAGGCAACTCTATGTTTACGGAGCCCAATATTTGAGACCTATCTCAAACATTTGGATGAATTCTTAATCCTAATTCTCCGATCATTTCATCTAACATTATGTCTCTGTTTCTCTGTCGTTTCATCCCACCAGTATTTTCTCCGAGGTAGAAAATGGTGTTCTTTATTTTCTGTTCACCATTGCCAGGTGGAGGGCTGCATTCGACACTTTCTAAGATGGGCACCCGCACATCTGGACTTAAAGCGTGTTTGAAGATGGGCTTGGGATTGGACATCTGCACTAGCCTTAGTCCAAGACTCTGTTTTGGGCTTGTGGGCCTTTTGGATTTATGGGCCTTTCTAGATTTACTAACAACATGGTCGTCCAGAACATGAGATGTGCGCCTAAAGGAATAGGCAAGTTGCCGGAGGTCCGAGGAGAATTAAGTTGCTACCCACGTATTGTAGATGTTAACCCGATTATACATCTATATCACCTTCTCAACCGTAAGTTTGGACGCCAACACAAAGTCGATATTAGCTATTCCACCACAGCTCAAATACGAATGATTTACCTCTCACAATTGACCAAAGTGAGACATATGCCCATAGCTAGCTAGTTAACCATAGCACATAAAGCAACCAGAAATGTACCTGTATGGGTCGTTTCTCTACATCAGTTCCCTAATTACGAGTCTACGACCGTAACAACTAGTTTCGCCGAATATATCCTCGTCTAGAAAGCAGTTGAGAAGGTAGTCATCAGTTGATCAGAATATCAAAGTAACAAAAGCTACAATCATTTGGACGTACCGGAGATACAGAATGTTACAGAACGCAAACAGTAGCACACCAGTTGATCATACTTGGAAATCAAATGTACTCTGATTTACAAATGATTCAAACAAAAAAGTACTCTAATTTACAGATGCTTAATCAATTCAAAGGAGTACGTAAGATACACAGTACATATACTATATCATCTCCATACAAATGAAGTTTGCAGATCCAAATTACACCAATCATTGTTCTCACACACTCAGAAAGACTGACTAAATTATACCTATGTTGTGAATATTATGCAACATTTAATCTATAGACGTAAAATTCACAACAAATTGTTTATAAAACCTTGTAATAATCTTATGTTTACTTCTCTGTTCAAGGCAACCAACCTGACATGAAGTTGCTGACGCTCGGTCCGGCTGCTGTAACGTTTATTTGATCCGGCTGATAACTGCAGTTCCACATACACCAGTACATAAATCACCAGATTGGAGTCATTGTACAGTCTATATATAGTGCTCAATGTGTCGTAAAATGCTAAAGGTGTAGAACATAGATTAAAAATGGAACGTCTATGTTGAATGTACGGTCCACTCCTCTTGTCACAAGTGTGCTACTCTGTATTACCTCAGATTATGCTAAAAGAAGTGTGATCTATAACATCAGTCTTCTTGTCACATGTTACTCTGAATTTTACAACCTCATATATTTGGATCAGACTATGCATGGACAATTGAACTAGGATATGTCAGTTAGGACTTTCATTTTAGGGCAAGAACCTAGGTTCGTTTTCATAAAAATACTCGATTCCGACACTTGGACATACACACTTTCATATAATGTGATTGTAATTGAGGATGAGTAACTGTAACAAAATCTAGTGCATGCAGGACTAGCATATTTACAAACATAAATGAACATGAAATGAAAGTATAAATTGTAGGCTAAAAGAAGTGTCTGATCTATAACATCACTCTTCTTTTCACAAGTATGTCACTCTCGATTTTCACATTGCCTCATACATTTGGATCGAACTAAGGAAACTCGAACTTGGATTTATATGTCACTTAGACCTTTCATTTTAGGCCAAGAACCTAAGTTTTGTTGCATACAAACAAATACCCGATTTTGACACTTGGACACACTTTCATATGATGTGATAGTAATTGCGATTTTGAGTATGAGTAACTCTAACTAAATCTTATTTCAAAAAACAAAAAACTCTAACTAAATCTAGTGCATCATATTTGAACATAAATGAACATGAAAGTATATAGTACTAAGGCTGTAAGCTTTTCTTACCCAATCTGTAGTGTTGGTTCACATTCTAAAGGGTGAAAAAAGACATGATCGCCTTGAGCTTGAGCGTTCTCCCTTCCATATCCTACATTTCCTACCTCCTGCCCGTTCCACTGAAGCGAAGTTGCCTGATTAGCTTCTATCAACTGCAAACAAAGGCAACCACGACATTTGTGAGACGCATTTAGACATCTCTTTTCCTATGAGTATATGTCAATCATCTTGGGGTTAAGGTTTTGTTATCAGTGTTACAACATCGATCTTTTAACTGTTCTTTAGAGAATTCATCTTCTCATACACCTTTTTTGTTATATTTGTACCACAAGCAACAATTTTGGGACAATGAAGACTATGTAATGCTCTACATTAACTCGAAATATTTCAAGATGGTTAGTGGGTGTGTGGTGCGCAAACAGCTCAAAAAATAGCACAATTGAACACCACCGATACCAAAGCCTTAATCCAAATTGAGGTTCGACTAAAGCCTGAATCGTCTATGAAACTGTCACTTTTAGATGAAAAACCCGAATGCAGAAAAAGGTTGTTCGATAAGAAGGTAGAAAACAAAGGAGGATAACAAAAAATAGATCAACAACACATACCCTTTGTTTAAGAGTCCTGTTTGCCTCGTTAAGGACATGTTCCTGCAGTCGTATGAATTAAGGGCAATCAATATTATGAAGCATAGGACCTTAAGCATATAGGGTACCTGCTGAAAGAAGAATACCACAAAAACACACTACATTACCTTCCTTTGGAGATCAGCAAGTTGATCCAGCATGAATTGGGTCTGCAAGCAAACATTCTCATATTATTAATAACCAAAATGAACTATATATGGCAAGAGTTCTGCTAGTTAAACCAGCTATGCTGCAAAACAGTTCGTTGATTCCATTCGTCCACAAATCTAAATCATTAACCAGAGTAGCCAACTAAATTAAGCTCGGATAACGCACAACCTAAGTACTTACTGGCAATCTAGTCGAAACTTCACTTATTTTCAGTTAAAGTTAACCTAATTCAGCTGCATTTGTAACTAAGCAAGCAGCCTTGAGCAGTTGACAATCAATTCTGTCCTTTTCTATGTTTTCTTGTAAAACAGTACCATATGTATTAATGTATGTCGAGGCCGAGCTAAACTACGAATTACTGTTAATCAAGGCCATCACGATTCATCAGAAAGGAAGACAAGTAAAATACATACCCTTGTTGATCTTATGTGCTTCAATGATGTATCAAGCTGCCTCTCAAGTGATTCGAGTTCCTTACTGCTTAGGGGGCCCAAATCTTCTCCCACAAGATTTCTGTTACATACAAGAAAAAGAAGAATGATGAATTTTTCAACTTAATGATCGAAAACCCTAATATAGAGTGTTTAGCAACTTAATTAGGTCAGATCTAAGCATAAGAATCAAATGCCAACTTGATCAACGACTTGCCTGTGTGTCCGTTGAAGGGCTTCATATCGTGCTTTAAGCCTGAGATACTCTTGTTGACTACTTAATTCCTACATCCGGGAAAAAATCGAATTAGAAGCATCTCAGTGAGTGATATTATCATATTAATATGCATGAAGAAGTACCAATGCCCAATGGATATACAATCAAAAGAAAACTAGTTATATGCAAAGCAGACGATTCTTTCACCTTCTTCTAGCATAGCTTGAAATCAAAACATATTGAATTTGTAGCGCAGAAGAACAACAAAGTCTCAAGTCACATTTTGGTTGGCTAGTATAATCGATACAAGAAATATCTCAATTGGACACTGGCCACGTATAAAACTAAAAATAACATCATGTTGTAGAAAACATTAGACAAAATTATTGTGCCCTCAGACCACAAAGAGAAGAGTTTTATTCCGGAGCTAGCAGGCCACCAAAAAGGTCACTCGATCAGAAAGGGCTAACTCAAGAAAATGCAGCAGTGAACTTAGCTTGACATCTAAGAGACTTCAGGAATAAGATGGAATAAATGATGTAGTTCAAGGACTTAGCCAAACTCTTAGTTTGATGCAAACACGTACAATAAGAAGAAATAACATGAATGTGACAAGTATAGCGAATTTACCAGGGCCTCTCTTGTTGAGACAGTGTTATCTGGAGCGCCATAGTTGCTCTTCTGATACCTCTCTAGGGTTTTCAACATGCTGCAAAACCAAATATTGAGGTTGGAAATGATCAATGTATCATGGATACTCAAAATGACAAATAATTCATACAATTAACCTTCTCTTATGGTCTTATAAATCGAATCCAAAATGAAACATTTCATAAGGAGTTAAGCAAACAAGAGCAATGATTTTAGCAAAATACTAAGACACGATGAGAGGCCATCACTCGGTATTATATTTCCACAAAGCTATCTTCTTCAAAAATACCAAGATATGAGGGCTACTTGAATCTACTTAAGTATGTTATAGCTTCTTCAAAATTATTTGTTACATGCAATCAGTTACAAAATAGATCAAACACCCACATGATTACAATTGCATTCAACTAAAGTTAACTAGCTATAAATGAAAGTAATTTCAAAATCCACAAAATAGCAGTAGTTTGAATTCAAGTTAAAGTTTAGTTATGGGATCACTCCTCCAAATTTTCGAGAACCAAAGAATAACAATCGAAGGGAACTAAGGGATCGGAGTAGAGCATTAGTTCGAAAATGGGTACAATATAGCACATTGTTTCTTAGCCGATTGACCATATTTTTGAAAGAGTTCAGAAAATCTAAGGGAGAAAATTTTATGGCTTTACCTTCTTCAGAATTACATATTACATGGACAATCAGTCACAAAATTGATCATCACATGATTACCATTGCATATAATTAATTAAAGTTATCCACAAAATAGCATCCAGTAGTGTGAATTCAAGTTAAAGTTCAGCTAGAACATCCATGAGATCACCAAGAGGGCTAAATCAGTTGCTATTTTAGGTAAGAACCTCAATAAAAAACCGCGCCTCTGATCTTTCAAGAACTAAAGAATCAATAACAATCCAAGGGAACTAGGGAGTATAACATAAGTATGTAATGATGAAAATATATACTCCAAGGGGTACTAAATAGCACATTGGTTTCTTAGCTGATTGACCATATTATTGAAAGAGTTCAGAAAATCTAAGGGAGATATGATTAAGATGGGTGTCAAAACCAAAGCATATCAGCCTTTATAATGTCACCTCAAGTAATTTGAGAAACCAAAAAGACCCAAACAATTCAAAACATAATGAAGAACAATTGAAAGACCAGAAAATTAAGCAATGATCTCATTTGGGTTAAGTAACAAGTCTACTGGATTTCTTACTGCAACTATATAATATATGATATGATTCATACAAATTGTAAAAGTGTTAGTCAAATCATATCAAAACACTTCTAAATAGCTCAGATCTATGAATTTAAAAGCCATATACTAGCTATAGAATTAAATAAAGAGTGCCATTGAATTTAATGTAACTCTGAAAAATCACAAAAATCAAACCTATAGGAACTAGAAGGAAACCCTAGGGATTCACAACAGTAGAAAAATAAAAAGAACCCACATCATAATATGACCAAATCATGAGAAATTTTATTAATTTAGCACCAAATTTAATTGGAAGAAGAAAAATGGCCCAAACCCCCAATCTATAGAATAGAATAAAATTAATTAATTACAAACAAAAAGACCCAAAAAAATGAGATGATTCATTTCTCAAACCCTAAATATTTAATATTGTACCACATTCATCACATTTTTTTTAATGTGAGCAAGGATCTGATCAATAATTTTTGGAAAAACAAGGAAATTAAATCATTTGAGAACAAAAACATTAAAACAGTAAAATATAAATTAAAAAATAAATAAAATAAGAAATCCCATGATCTTACTTACCATTAACATGAGCTAATGCCCAGTTTGGTTGAGACAGTGAAATGGAGCAAAAAGAAGCATGGAAGGTGGATGCTAATGTTAGCAAAACCAAACAGAGGACAAACAAATACTAAGAAAAACAAAGATCTATTATTTTCTTTGTGTAATCTAAAACTAAACAAATAAAACCCAACATTATTTTATATTTATTTATTTATTTATACAAATAAGAGTAAAAACACAAGAGTCTGCTGAAAACACTGAGACATTCACCAAAACGGAAACCTATGCCCTTCTTTCCCCTCCTCTTTCCCAAGATCTCTCATTTTTTTTCTTTAAAATAAAACAATTTATTTATTATTTCAAACCAAATTTAGTTTCATTTCATATAAAAAAAAAATAAAAGGGCACAAAGTTAAAAACTTTATATACGGAGTAATATTTTTAAGCTATGGTATTTTATGTGCATAAGAAGCATATGATAAAAAAAAAATATGTATGTACCTAGGGCTACTGCAAAATTCGTAGAGCTTTCCTCTATTGGAGAAGATGATGAGGGCAACTTCAGCATCACAAAGTACAGAAAGTTCATAAGCTTTCTTCAAAAGTCCATTTCTTCTCTTTGCGAAGGTCACTTGCCTGTTGATCTTGTTCTCTATTCTCTTCAACTCTACTCTTCCTCTTCCCATTTCTTTCTTTCTTAGCTTCTTCTTCACACTTTTCTCTCTCTTCTTCTTTCTTTTCTTTGCTTCTTTCTCTCTTCTTCTTCCTCCTCTTTTATTGTACTTTTCTTTTGTTCTTTTTTTATTTTATTTTATTTTTATCTAAGAAGAAAAAAAAATGAGCTTTTCTTATACTCCACACAAGAATTTAATTTGGGTTTTCTTTTATTTATATTTAAATTTATTAATTTTTAATTATTCCTCTAGACCAAATAAAATTGATTTGAGTTTAGATATACATTATAGGATATTTAGATGTGAGTATATATGTGACTATGGTCTATGGTAGTGTAATATTTTATCATTTCTATGGTTTATCCAATGATAAGGGCTTTTTTATATGCCTTTTTAATTATGTGAAAACACAAGCATAGAGTTAAAAGCAAATTATGAGGAAAGTGACATACTATAACTTGGTAGGTAATGTGCTCTAAGACATCAACCTTATTTATTGGACCAAGACGATGATCGATCTTATTGCAAAATTTGACACTAACTCGATCCATTTGATTAAATTGTCAATCGTGCTAATTAACTAAGTTGATTAATTGTTGTTCCA
The DNA here is from genome assembly GCA_038382645.1 of Spergularia azorica. NCBI lineage: Eukaryota > Viridiplantae > Streptophyta > Magnoliopsida > Caryophyllales > Caryophyllaceae > Spergularia > Spergularia azorica. The sequence goes on from JBBYHQ010181660.1 coordinate 46,477, forward strand.
CTTAAAACCCACATTTTAGAACAATAAAAACCATGTGACACATAGAATCGTCACGCTCTATAGCGTATTATATTATACAATAAGTGTGAAGCATAAGGCATGATGGCGATCATATCGAAAGTAGGCTAAACTTGTAATCACTAGAATCGAATTTTCTTCTAAACAATGTTACCTTGTTTTTATTTTGGGAAAGGTCAAAAACATCCACTCAAAATGGCGATATTGATTTTCAGCTAGTGAAATGTTACCATTCAAAAATCGGATTTTCTTCTAAACAATTTTACCTTGTGCTTTTGGGAGGTCAAAAACCGCCACTCGAAATGACGATATTGATTTTCAACCAATGGCACAGTTGACAGTTCAAGTGTATGCGTATTACGGAGTACATCTTATCATTAACTTTCTTCGGATATAAATCAACAAGTTTCACAAACGAGCTATGTTAATTATTAATAATTTGTCAGTAAAATTTTCACTGACGAATTAAAATGGCGGTTAAATTCTACGGCGTCGGATTAGAAGGTGTGCGTACGGAAGCTGACGGATTGGACGGCAATGGTTGGGTAGTGGAGGACTGAGGAGAGATTAAAATGCAAGAAAACCTTAAAATAACCGAGGGGTTTTGGACACGTGTCGCCATCTAAAAGGGTAAATGCACTGAAAATCCCCTTGAAATTTTGCGGGTTCGGGTAATCATGTGACCTAACCTTAAAGAAGATGTCTCAACACTTTCCTATGTTTTTCCTTTTTACCTCTTTGTTTTGACGATATTGCCCCTGTGCATATATAGCCACTCTTGACTTCTTGAGTATGGAAATTAATTTTTCGGTGATCAGTCAAAATTACCGGTACCCCTATCATATAGAGGAGCGTAAAAATCATCATACTAAAGTGCGATTTGTTATCAATGGCGTAGACCATTGTAATACAGTTATGCAAGTGTCAAAGTGCAAGTTCAGAGCAATTAGTCATTGGCTAAATAAGTGTTACGAGTACATCGCAAGATTACGAGGGCTAGCAACGTATAATCTAGGATAATATTAAGTTTGTAAAACCCAAAAGTCTTCTATCAATAGGGTAAAAACCATGCAATCGGACACAACGGCCGATTTCAGTGATTCGCCGGTGAGTGTCATTTCGTCTCTCACCTTAAGTTAGATTGTTACTGGGTCTCATTTCCGATTTCCCAAATCTCATCGGGCCATTGGTTGTTGGGGATTATTTGATGCTATACTTCCCCATGAAACTTTCGTCTAGCATTTGATCATGACATCTAGAATACGATCGATCATCAAATTTACTAGCTAGCAATAGCATGCTGAACAATGAAATTAGCCGTAAATGATGTTACTAACCAATCCTTACAAATGGACAATAATAGAAAAATAAAAATTGAAAGCATAGGTTATACATGAAATGCATATATTCGGCCGTTTACTATATGATTGTTAGTGGTCTTCTTAGTATCTCAATTTTTTGATCAGTGACAGTTCACAAGTTCGTTTCAGTTCATCAAAGAGCAAGGACAATGAAAGAGAGAGAGAGAGAGACATGGATTGATGCCTCCTCAATTATTTGTCTTCTCTTTCACTCTCTCTCCTTCATCATCCTTGACAATGACTTATGACATTTGACAAGCAATGAGCTTCAATTTTAAAGTACATGGTATTCCTTATTTCTACAGAAATAAACTCTACCCTTGACATAGACATTTCCTTTCACTTTAATTTTCCATCCTACCTGATTAATTAGCCAACGTTATAATGGAGTTGCGATTTTTACACTTCATATGATGGTTTCTACCCGAGTTGTTATTCAATCAATAGAGATGTGGGAAAGGTAAGGATAGTTTAGTGGTCGATAAATTGCTCTCCTAATTGACGAGTTTGGATCTAATTAAGTGGAATGCGGTTTGATTAGTAAGTTGACTATATTTCAATAAACTATTGATTGATTGGGGTATACTACCATGCATGCATATACCATATTCGGAGTATCTCATTAGGTTACTATGGATCGGGACTATATACATTTGAACATTTCTTTTATTTGAGCACAAGTGACAAAAGTTGACACGATTTAGAGGAAGGATATAAGTTATTCGAAAATTGTGCGAACCATTGGCCAAAACAAGTGAGCTTCAAGAAAGGAATGAAGTTCATTCCCTAGACTTGCATTGTACTGTTGTACATAAACATGAGAAACACTTGTGCTATACACTTCAAACAAGAAAATTTGCCAAAAGAAATGAATTAAACAAAGAGGAAAACTGCAACAAGAACAATAACATGGTGCATATATACATTAAAGTCTCATGCTTTGATAAAATTGGGAGTCCAAAATCAAAATTTCCTTTAAAAGTTCTTCCCTAAATACTTTATGCAAGTGTTTCACCACAATCACACTTCTAGGATGAATGTAGAAATATTTGATGCCACAAATTTTGCTACAAAGAACTATGAAATCATGAATTTGGCAAAAGGGATAATAATGATTTCAAAGTTTTGTAAGTTACTAGCATGATAGTTTATAATTAGGGTTTTCTTTTTTGTCACTGAGAATATGTAAGCTTTTTGCACATTTTTGCCAAAAATTTCATACTACTTCTACAAAAAAATGTGAATGAAAAAGAAAAAATAAAAAGAGATAAAAATAATTGCATAGGGAAGCATGTGAAAGTGTACAGGGCCACAGGCAATCAAGTATCCTTTGTTTCTTAACTTGGACTCTTACTAAATTTCTTCTTTACTATTTCAACGATGGGGCTGAGTTTCAATGCTTTGCAGTACACGGTATTAAGGAGCTCCTACTTACTAACATGCCCCTTTGATTCGCTGGATTTGGGAGGTTGGTCCCAACATTTTTTTCCCAAAGATATAGGGTGGCTAATTGAGTAACTGGCTACTGGCTACTAGTGCAGTGCAAATTTCGGTCCGGATTGAAAAATAGGACGAAACTGATTGTTCGGCTTGGACCGTATACATTTCGGGTTATTTCGGTTCTATTTCAGTTTATGTCTTTGGTTGGAACCGAAATCCTCGGTCCGTGATGTTTGGTCATCCGGTTTAGGTTCGGTCACATCACCTTGGACCAATGCTCAGCCTCAGTGGCTAAGTTTGGCCAAGATGCCTTTGGTGTTTTGTGCACCAAAATTAAGCTTGTTCTCCAGTCTATCGAAAATTGGGCCGAGATCGATTGTCCTGCTCGGATCAAGTATATTTCGATTTAGTTTTCAGTTCGTCAATTTTTTTTTTCACCAACAAAATGTTTGTATGTACCGCTCAAACATAATGGATAATAAAGTTATATTAAGGACAGGGCCGGCTGGGAGATTTTCGGGGCCCTGGGCGAAAGTTTTTTTAGGGTCCCGATGTGTTATAAGCATATGAAT
>JBBYHQ010181764.1:0-25264 GCA_038382645.1 Spergularia azorica
CACAAACAATGCGCCAGAGTTCACCAAATCAATGGCACTGACATTTTAATCACAACTAAAGCACAGATCCGGCTTCTCCATGCCCCAAATGGTAAGGAAAAGAATATGACTACAAAGGCCGTTGAAATGAGCTAAAAGGCATTGAAATTTTGAAGCATCACATTCAAATGAGATCTTGAGTTGAAGTTGCAATTTATTCAAGTACTAGAGATCGTTAGTTTGTTACTAACGCCATCAAGATCAAAAGGTTTGTTTTTTAATTAACATACTACATCCTAAATTCTCAATTCTTAAAATGTATACAAAGATTTAGAATTAGCACAACTAATTTACAAGCCCATCAGAGCGACAAACTCAAGACAGTCGGCAACTTCAACTCATTCCTTCTAGTATTATATGTCCTATTTGATTCCTCATCACGCTTCTACACTTTCGTCTATGATTTGAGATCAAGGTCCACCCCAATCCATGGCACGTCGTAATCTCTTAGTTATTGGCTTGTTTTTATAAAAAATAGATTCAATGGTTGTCCAGGCCTCGAAGGTGTCATTATAGGCTCCACAAAATAAGTTACTTGCACATTTGTCATATGGCTAATAGTGCAAAGCAAAATGTATAGGGTATTTACCTGAATTGTAAACGGGTCACTTGATATCATCAAGCGCTCATATATCAAGTTGCTTGCACCGTAAGCAATCAAACAATCACGCTCCATTTCGCCAACTCTTAGTCCTGATCAAGTAAGATGCGCCATAAGAACTCTCACATACAAAGTTTAAACAATTCTTTAATCCTAATCACTGAACAACTGTCACACTCAAAATACACAGCTTACATACCAAAGAGTCAGATTCATACCTCCATTTTTACTTTTTCCTTCAGTAGGCTGCCTAGTTAACAAGGTACGGGGACCAAATCCTCGTGCATGCATCTTGTCTAGGACCTGTGTGCAACATAGAAAACGAGTGTATTAGAGACAACCTTTTACAAGGCCTTTGTCTTCAAAAGCAATACTAGAATGCATCACTACGCAAAATGACCGATGACGCAAAGAGGAAACCAAAGTATCTATGACCTGAATACTTAAACTCAAATTGTGAGAAACGTTAAAAAACGTTAGCCCTTTTAGGCCCTCAAAGAAAAGATCGTGCTCACGCAGCTAATCTTTGTAATGAAGTGTTCCATGCATTTTACAGAAAACATAGGTGGCATGGGGAAAAATATAGAAGTGAAAATACAAAATGTTCCGGAGGTTGAACGATCCACACGAGCCAGCTCAGGAATGAACCACTATTAAAAATATTAATATTCAAGTTTCCAACTTCTAAGGCTTTTGAAGCCTCAATACTCTTGTGTTTGAAGGCTGAAAAGAAGAGAACTTTAATTCTTCACTTATTCTATCCAAGGAAGAACTGATATTACGTTTACCCGAACAAGACATTGCTCTGGAAAATAACAAGACACCTTGATTGCCTAGAAAATACAGCAATCCTTGTAAAAGACATTTAGTTCCTAGAAAAACCCAGTGTATCTGAAGAAAAATAACGTATTTTGACCTAATATATATGCAGTAAAGTCGTGGTCTTCACATTTCTTTCTTAATAACAGTCAAGACAAGCCAAAGTTTATTAGAAGCCAAGTCAAATAGTAGTTATTCGTCTAGAACTTTTAGAAAAAGAAACAAAAGCCACGGACATGAAGTAATTTCCTCATTCACTAAGATCTGGGTCTCATTGGCATAATTACAAATGGCAGAAGATCTCACCATATGTTTTAATTTCTGGTAGTAAATTGGCCCCATGAACACATACGCTTGCAGTGGAGAACCAGTTATGCCTGAAGGAGAAACAGAACATTATACACACACCCACACACACAATTTTGAGCAAATTTAAGGAGATAGATAGCAACACCATTAAGCACATCAGAGTAACTGGTGTATTCCATCAACGACTCACAACAGAAGGGACTAACTAAAATTAAGACATGGTGCCGTCTCCCACAAGGCCACAACAATATCATAAACTAAGACGGGTCTTGAAATAAAATACTTGGTGCAGCAGTAATTCTTCCAAAAAAACTAAAATAGAATCTTCATATGGAAAAAACAATTATCGTAAACTGTAAGCAATGACATTTACCCTCATTGTCTAGAATTAGATGAGAACCCCCTCTGAAGCAATAAAATAAGATCATAAGGCTATGCACAATATATGTACACCACAATTCATCTGTTTTAATATGTCTAAAGCAATGTTTTCATAACCGGATTGTACATTGAACGGTAACCTCGGAGGTAAGAAAGTTCAACAGGTCCAACTGGTTCAACAAATCCTATAATATATTAGTATATCTTTTAAATTAGAGGAGCAGAACATTGTTTTTGAATATAATAGTACTTGAAAAAATCTAAAACAATCTCAAATAATAACAATTACCCAATACACCCTCCTACCCAAAGAGATTTTCCTCTTTGGGTTGGACACATTAACCAACAAAATAATAAACAAACCTTAATAAATTGTTAAGCAAATAATTAATTAGACAAACCAACAAACTTAACCTCTAATCTCACTCCTCTCCTTACCACCTTCAACTCATCTCCACCACCAAAACCACCAGCGACCCACCACCTCCAGCCCCACCGGCGTAACCACACCTCCGGCGACACGGGTAGGCCCACTTTTCTTGTCGATCTCCCTTCCCTCGTTGATCAACCCATCACGAAAAGGTCCGCCACATCTCCCATCTCCCTTGTTGATCAACACATCGCCCGCGATCTCCCTTCTTCCGTCGATCAGCCCCATCATCTCGTCCTATCTCTGCCGCAGCCGACCCCCTCTCTTCTCCCCCCGCCAATCTCTCTCCTCTGCCTTCCATTTCGTTCTTCTGCTTGGCACTCTACCGACGCAGATCTATCGACTATAGCCGTGAAAGAACGAGATGGTGATGGTAGTCGTTTATGGTGGGTTACCTGGTGTGTAACGGTGGAAATCACCGGCTGAAGGAGGGAGGGGATTGAGGTGGTCGGGCCTTCTAATCACCGTTGCCAGATGAATGAGGGAGGTGGTTACCGGTTAGAGGAGAGGGAATATGGGTTGTGGAAAAAGTTAAGCACCAAAACTGAAAAATTAGTAAGGGTAGTTTAGTCCAGAAATTTTGCCAAATAGGGTAAGTTTAGAAAGAGGAAAATCTTAGTGAATCGTCCCAAAAAGGAATACAGGAAGATGTCTTTGGGTAGGAGGGAGTATATGATTTCTAACAGTTTAATGGGTGACAACTGCCAAGGATGGAGATTTATGCCCATTTCTTTAACAAAAGAAACTAAGAAAGCAAATAATACTATGCTTGATTAAGACGAGAAGTCAGGACTCATAAGAAACATACGGAAGCAGTTCCCCAACTAAGAAACACTTCCATCCATCTGACAAGAAACCCAAAGGAAAAACATATACTGTCTTCTTACGGAAGACATGATGGCATACTGTTATTTATGTCTTCAACTAAGAATCACAGGTTCTCCAAGCAACTAAATTGTCTAATTATGACTTTTAATGGCCTTTCAAGTACTCTTACAATTTAACACTACCGGTTATCAGTAGTTCTCACTCCCCGTTTCGCATTTATGACACCATTTGAAATTTGTGCTCGAAGTTGTGGAAGTTTGGTCATAGAATTCTCCAAAGCTGGATTGAGGTAATCTAGTCATCAATGAATACTAGTATATCATAATGTACCAGTAAAGTCAACTGAGCCAAAAAGAAAACGAAACGGACAGAGTATTTCCTAATACATTACAACCACAACAATCTTCTTTCATGGCAACCAATACGTTCCACCCTCAATATTTTTAAGTATCATATTCTTAAAATATACCTCAATATCAAGAGAAAAACAACAAAATTGAACAGCATGCATAAGTAAAAATTATTTATCAGTTTTGCTACAATGCAAGATGGCAAAAGTGTAGTTACAGCTAAAAAAAAAAAAAAAAAAAAAACAAACCTGAATAGAGAAGATCCTTTCCATTGTAGCTGAACCCATGCTTCACTAAGGTCTCACTAAGGAAAAGGAAAGAAAAAGTATTAAGAACACAACTTTGAAGAAAACAAAATTGATTGTGCAACATAGAAGGGTTACATACCTAATGACTTCGACTGAGTCTGCATGACCACTTGGCTCACCAAAGGCACTTCCATAGTGAAAGCGTCCACAAGAAACCCCGGCTTTGCCCCCTAGAAGCTCTATCATCTTACCTACAGTCATCCGACTGAAAAAAGCATGACAACTCAGTAAGTCAAGAACCATAGAGGCCAGTTATAACACCTAGAGAGGAAGAGAGAGATAGAGAGAGGGGGGGGGGGGGTATTCAAGTTTGAATGGGCTTTATTTTTGGTATGTTTTGGTTAACCATTCAATCAAAGTCACAAAGTTAACCAACTGTCCACAATGAACACGGCTCCTTATTAACCATCAGGTCTCATCTCACGTGTGGCCAAGATTAGTTCCTACCTTAGTTTAAAAAAAGCACGCCTGAGACGCGCCTAGGCGCAAGGCGCTATGAGGCGCAGCTGGCATCGCCTCAGAAGCTATGAGGCGCACCGAGGCACAGGCAAAAAAGGCGCATCGAGGAACAGGCAAAAAGGCGCACGCGAAGCAAATGACTGCAATTTCCAATTTCTTTCTCTTGTATCCATACTTTTACCCTTCTCTTTGCCCCTTAATCCCTAGTTTATTCTTCTTTACCCATTGCCCTCTTTAAATACGAAAAATAAAGCGTAATTTTTTGCAAAATATGGTTTCGAAAATAGAAGTTTGTTCGCTAGACGAGTGCGCCTCGTGTGCATAAGGCGTGCGCCTCCGCCTCGCGTCTAACCACAACGGCCCTCCAGTGCTTTAGCGCATCGCGCCTCCTTAAACTAAGGTTTCTACAGTTCTTACATTGGTTCCTACTTGAACCTAAACATATATAGGGTTGGCTCAGATAGGAACCTTAGTTATGTAGGAACTACAGGAACTTATCATGTTCATCAGTTTAAAAGTAAGTTTCATCAATCTAAACGTAAATGTTCATGAATATGAAACTACATGTTCATCGATTTTTTTGGGTACATGCTCATCACGGTTAATAGTTAGATTCAATGGTCAATACGAGAGAAATACTGCACTTGAGGAAAACTAAATAATGAGAATTTTACTAGGACCGGGTTGTGGGGACCGTGTGGAAGATTTCAGCGAACAAGACGAGTGTTTACTTTTTTTAATTTTTGTCTTTTCCCGCTGTTAGTAGGCTTGTCTGAGCAAAGCGGGTTAAGTTAAATAGTTGCATAAGTTTACCAGCCATATCATTAATGACACGCAACAGTTAACGGCAGTCCAGATGTGCCAAATTCAAGATTGGTTCCTACAGATTTTATACAAGTATGGTTCCTACCGGAACCTAAATCTATATATAAGCATATCAAACAGTTGTCCATCTCAGTATCATACCTTGGAAATCCATGAGGATTCATGATTAAATCAGGGCAGATGCCACGTTCTGAAAAGGCAAAATCTTCCTGCGGGACAATAGTACCGCAGACACCTTTCTGCCCATGCCTGCTGCTGAACTTGTCTCCCACCTGCATCATACGGTCAGGATATATACCTAAAATGAGAACTCGACAAGTTAAGAAGATCAGTGAAATTACCTCTGGTCGGCGAGTTTGTCGGATGATAAAATTGATGCACATATTGCCATTCTTGTCAGAGAAAAGTGCAGCTCGATCTACAACTGCTGTTTCTCCAGCCAGACCCCCATGTTTGACAGCAGTCGGCCTATATTGACTGAGCAAAGTATCCGTGTTAATTCAGAGTGATACCACTTTTGTATATTTATATATCAAAAGACATACTTTTTAAGATCTTAGGTTAAAAGAAACTTTCCAGATTGATATCAAGGGAAGTTTCTGGTACATATATAACTAGGAAGTTTTGTCAACATTTCCACTATTCTTTCTAAAAGTCACCTAACAGTAGTAATATTTTTATACACTATCGGCAAAAAAAAAAGTCTATTTTCAGTAGTGATTTGCCAGAGTGCAATTGCCTCACCCATTCACACTCTTTTATTCCGTTCTCTACAGCTCATTTACCTTCAGCCCAACACTGAACCACTTTAAACTCGCCTTTTCTACGAGAAAGGGAAAACGTTGTTTTGTAGTTTCCGAGAATCAAGATCCAAATATCTATGACTAAGCTAAACAAGGACTGGACATGACCCAAAGAAAGAAGTACTGGTGAAAATAAAAAAATAAACTAGATTGCTCATGTAACCCCCTAAACCCCAGAAAGGTCAATTTTCACTGATGTGGAATTGACCTCGCAGTAAAATTTAAACTTGTTTAAAAGATTATATAACAACCTATCTGGCAATCTTCCTGGTAGAAGAGGGCCCTTGGTTACTGATGGTTTTTGTTTGTTAAGTAAAAAGTCATCTGGACGAACAATCTGCCCCGGAGAAGCAATACCATCATCATCCAATGCCTGCATTTGTCATAAAATATTTTTAGGTGAGTAAACAGTATCGACATTAAAGAAAATGGTGGACAATTAGAAAAAGAAAAAAAAAATACAACAAAGTTTTAAGCTTAACACATCCTCAAAAAAATAAATTTCACCCCTATCCGGAAAAAAACATTTGTACTGAACTAGGACACAAAGACAAATCATCAAACATTTATTTCGCACCTGCATTTTTTCTGCCAAATGCCCTTCTCTGTTCGGAAGTACAACTCTTTCAGAAGCACCATTATCATACGTCTGCAAAATTGCACTCTTCCTAACATATCAAAGGTAGATGTCAACTCCTGTATAAGATTGATCAAGAAATATATTGTTAATTGCAGAGAGCTGAGAAATACTTTTTCATCACTATACAACGTCCAAAACCTCGATCCAATGACGATTTGTTCATCACTATAGCATCCTCTATATCGTATCCACTGTAGCTCATTACAGCAACTGTTGCATTCTGACCGGCACCAAGCTTATCATATTTAACCTGGAAAAAGGTGAAAGAAAATACAGACACACAGAGGGATATAAGTTAGCCATCCACCATGTTAAGTTATCTTACGTATATATGAGGCTAGGAAGCAGTGAAGCACAGACAGTGTCTAGGGTTGCCTTATATTGCTATATTTTCCAGACACATAAAGAACACGTCTAACACGTGTAGAACGTATCAGAACATATAATTGCCTACGTATCCGTGCTTCCTATATACAAGGGATGAGGATAGGTTCATATAACGCAATTAGAGAACAGTTGAAAAATGTTTGAAATGCGAAGTAAACTTAAAAAGCAGGGGCTAGGATCAGTGAACAAACCAGTTCAATAGTCTTCGTCGTGAGCAGAGGCCGTTGAGGATATACTAAGAGATAGAGTAATGAGTCCATCCGGAACAGCTACAACACCAAAAGAATAACAATTTTCAAGCAGCTTTTGACATATATAACAGCCAAAACATCAAAAGGATAGCTGACCCAAATTGCAAATATGATTGTATAACCTTGGTCACTTTTCTACAAAAAATTATCTTATAAACTTCCCAAAATATACTTTTGATTTCAGCTCAAACAACTGGAAGCCAAAAATATAACATGATAGACAAAATAGCATGGTTTTGTTACTGCAATTAAGGGGATAATTATTACTGACATATCAAAAGGGCATTTATAACAGCCCATATTTCAGGAAAAGTTCGATACAACAACATTATCCCAGTGCCTTAAACAGAATTGGTTTTGCAACTACTACCAGTTCACCAAGAACATAAGTGTGGTTGTTTCCAAGGATAAAGAAATTGGCAGACATCTTAAGAGAAAGCATTTGAGTTACAGTCGACTTCCTTGGACAAGCACTCTAGGATACATCAATAGGCAGTTCAGACACCTCAACGCGCAAGACTTATGATGGGTCTTTATCAGATAGCTAGAATGAGACAATCAGCTCATTTGGGTTGATAGCATACAGAATAATAATGTCCACTTACCGAAATATATTAACCTTAATGCATGTGATTTACATCTAAGACTTCAACATAATCAGAAAGTAAATAAGATAAATTGAATATAGTTGGTACCTCTCAGTCAAACTAAAGAAAAAGAAAATGACTACGGAGTAACTCAATACTATCCTAGAATGATAAGTTGATAACAATTTGAAACGGGAAACATTATTAAAATACATGTATATTAATTAACATCACAGACAAGAAAGAACCCTGCCCTGCCCTGCACTGTCACCAGCCATCCAAATCACATTTTTCAACAATCAAAACTACATTACATATCAGTCTACTCGCACAGGTAAAGGAACAATGAGAAAATAATATTGATGATAACAGAGAAAGGCTTTGGGCAGCTAAAAATTATAGAATGATATTGCAAAAACATTGCTAAGAGGAAAACCTGATTATACGCAATGTTTCCCATCACTTGTTTACCCATGGCACACTGAGAGGATGGAAAATTAAAATTTAAATCAACAAGAGAATAAGAAAGAACTTTATATAATTTTTTGAAGTCTACTACCTATGATTAAGTTATGGTATACAGTAAATTAAGGACAAAAATACATGCCTGATATGTATTTCTGGGTGACTGATTGTGGTGCGGATAAGGGATTAAGCCAGCACAAACACCTAATATTGTAAAGGGTTCAATTTCAAAATGAGTTGTGTCTGTTGTTGCATCTTCCTCGTACAAAGCAATCTGAAGACCAATCATAACCATGAGTGTCATCTCATTAAAAAAATAAAATAAAAAGAAATTAGAAAATCCTTTAATGATGTTAAAGCATGACATACCAAGGCATTGTTTTCCTCATTAACATCAAGATACTCAATCAAACCTTCTTGCAGGAAATCATCAAAGGTCCTCTCTCCATCCTACAGGAGCATAACGATACAATTAGATACTTTTGTTAACGCTTACAATGTTTTATCAAACTTTCCAGCTAACTCACCGCCAACTCCTTCATATGATGTCGTTTGATCCTCGATACACGATCAGCAATTACAAGTGGACGGCAGACGCGACCTCCATCAGATGCTATGTACACACAACGCTGCAAAAAAAAATATTCAAAATGACAGGCTGACAGTGTAGTGAATTAAGTTCTGGATAAGCAACTAACCACCATAGATGTGTCATTCTAACTAGAGAAGAACTGAACTCTTTGAATCATAGAAGGAATAACATTGAAGCACCATCAACATGTTCAACGACTCCAGCATAACGCAGACCCATGACAGTCAAAATTCTGCCTTCCAACATAGTCTCTCCGTCCCGGAATGACACAACAACATCTTTACCCCAGTGCCTTAAAGGCTCCCGCCATAAGGCGGGGTAGGGGGGGTCGGATGCACGCAAGCCTTACCCCTATTGAAAAATAGAGAGGCCGCGCACGGATGACCCAAAGAATAAAAAAAGCAATAGACACAAAAAGCTTGTAGTGGGTGCTGGTGGGCTTAAAAATAGAGGAGATAGAAACTCATGGACCAAATAGACGGGAGGTAATAGGTGTTGGTAGGCCAATAAGATTTGACAAAAATGGAAAGGGTAAGATCTTTTAACTGGCCTAGAATAAAAATGGGAAGAACAGACTGGGACATGCAAGTAGACTAACACTGTGATATTCTTGGTCTATTCATCATATCTAATTCAAGATTCCACATTCTGCAAATCCCTATTCCGTCAATTTGCCGTAGAATAAATTGCCTCAACTCCTTCCTTGAGTCATCCCGCTTTAGCTTCAACATATTGATCAGAAGTTTTGCTGCTCGGTTATCTCTCCTTAATTCCAAAAGAAATGGTATCAAACTGATCAACAGAAGTGGGCAGTATCTTCCCATCAGCAACCTATTTGCAACATCCACCTTAAAAAATATATACTATCAGGATCCACCCAATTTATGGCCTGAATATCATAGCGCTACTGGCTTCATGACAGGTATCCCAACAACTTTCTCAAACCTCCTCCTTTATTGCAAGTTTATTTTAGGTATTTCTAGAACATAGATTAACCCTCCATACACTATGCCTTGAGAAATACTCACCTAGTCACCTCCTTAGATAAAACCTTCCATTATCAATTTATCATGCTGAGCCATTATAGATGTTGCCACATCAAATCTTTTCCTGCACCAGAAAACCATCTTGCTGGATTTTAGATCCCATCTGTATGGCCACTAGTTGCAGATTGCTGCGATACTCCAAGCTCCTTGTCCTGACCATCAGGAACCTGTTTGTACCCCTCACAAAAGTTTTCAACACACCCGCCTGCCCTCTTAAATAGACAATAAAGCCCAAAGAAGGTTACAACATATCCAAACAGAATTACTAATGAATTCATTCAAAACCTATTGAATGGCCTCCTTAATGGCTTCTGTGAAATAGTTAGACATATCACGTGGAACCTCACATGCTATCTCACGTACCACCTTACCACCGTTGTACTTTGAATCGGTCACACAAGAGCCTGAACAGCACCCAACAAACCTTCCCCAGCCCCAGAAGACAATTAGGAAGAAAAACCCAACCTGAGAACCACCACTGCTCCCACCAGCTTCAACCATCCATCTCAGATTTTGGGGGCAATGTTGTCCACTCGAGTAAAAAAAAGTTCCAAATCAGTCATCAGCCCCCAACCCCTCTCCTCCCCATTCTCACTGGAAACCGCTAACGACCCCAACTTTGCGGCGGCTATGAAGGGCGTGGTGAACCCCAAACCCAAAAAAGTTGAACAAAATGGACTATGAAAGGTGAACAAAAAACGGATAAGGGCTCAGCTTCCCGTTGCCGCCGCACATCTTGTGGCCATTAAGAACGTCGGCTTGATACAATTCGGATTCAACATGGTCAAAGATGATGGTGCTGCTCTAGGCGACGAGGTCGGCTTCGGCGATGATGATGGCAGATCTAGGAGATTAGATTGCGCCTGGGTGGAGGCGGTCGATGAGGATGGTAGTGGTGGTGGTGGTGGTCTGATGTTGATGAAGATGGATATGGTGGGCATTGATGTTGATGAAGATGGATATTGATGAATATGATTTTTGATCGGTGGTGAAGCAATAAAAGAGAGAAAAACGAAAAAGGGAGAGAGGGTTGGGGGAGTGACTGGCTACTTGTTCTCTCCTAGTTAAGAGGCCAAGTTTTTTGTCTTTTTGTGTCATTAGGTACTGTGCAATTGATGACAGTCATCAATTTCCCGGCCCTTCACCACTCATTACCTTCCTGATCTCTACCGATGACCCAAATAAATAGGACATCTGGTGAAAAGGTTCGTACTCTTAAATACTCAGTTGTTGTCACAATATCATCAAACCAGCTTATTCGGAAACCTACTTAAGGGCACCCAAGATTTGGTGTCCAGCCAAGGAGGGACAGAGATCCTCACTCAACTACCCCTCCATGACCAGCCAGTTTCAAAAAATCTACCTTTCAACTTCATTACTTCACCAATCCCAATGTTGCACCACAAACACTTCTGCTTCTCTGTTCTACCATGGAAGAGGGGAACCCATGAAGTTAACCATGTAGCGAGCCATGGCCAAGGAAATAAAGGCCTAAAACAAGGCCCACTCGCTACTTGTATTGGAATCGCGAGACAAACACAAAATTCCACTTCGTCAACATAGAGGATCTCAAAGATTTTCTTAGGAAAAGTAACAAACCTGAGAAAATACTCCCACCAATCGACTTCTGTTGTCGCAGAAGATATGAGGAAAGTAATTTGAAGCCTAATATCCTATTGAATAAGATCTTATTTTTTGGAAACGCATCCCAGAACCATTCCCTTGATTATTCAAACCATCCATTCAGAAATTTATGGTATAATCTATAGCAATGTCCAGTTTCATGCTACCTGATGGCACAGTTCACAGTATTATCCACATACACACTCTAATGCATCACAAGGTCTATTTTGAGTCAGGGTTGACCACTTGGAAAGAGAAGTAAAGCAAAAGTACGAATATATTAACTGAACAAAGCAGAATAAGTATTCAAATTCAATATTAAGAGAAGCCCGGTAAAATGTAAATATCAAAATCTAAAGTAGAAACATGCCTGTTTTTCGTTCACGAACACACTGACAAATTCGCCAATCTTTCCTGCCCTCCGCAATCTTCTCAAGGCAATGGCACAATTCTGGTCAAGAAAGGGCCACAAAATGAAATTCTACCTCAAACTTCAAAACCCTGGCAATGCATGCATAGTAACAGATAACCGTGAGCAAAATCTTCTCCAGTCTTATTTCTTGTTACTACGCATTCAAAAGCTCAATCATGCCTGTGTGCTGGTAAAGGAAAATTGGGATTGGCCTCTATAGCAAGGGGCTCAAGGTTAACATCAGTTGTCATCAATGAGAGTTATTTATCTGACCTGTGGCATTCTATGCTTCCCAAGAATGAGCCCATTAAATATCACAAGGAAAGAATTTGAGGAATGCAGTTCTTCGGGAGCCAGTAGCTCAAGGTTCTCGACGCCCAAGCAGTAACACTGTGAGAAAAACTTTCAATGATGAACAATAATCCAAAAAAACTTTCACATGGGCAGAGCATTCCCCACTGTATGCATGAACCGGTATACTCTTAATATCGACAGCTTTCGCATATATATGCACTCAAGCTGATAGACAGAAGCAGTACCTGACTAGGTTGCAAAGCTCTGGGTCCACTAACTTTTCTCGATTTCTCAAACTGGGGTTGAATTTTTGTGAGGAAACCCAAAGCTTGAATGTAAGAAAGCCTCGCGAGCACCTGGCAGGGTAGTGTAGATCAATACTTGCCAGATGTTAACATGTGCAAAGAAAGAAAAGAGAAGAAATTTTACCTGTGTCACACCTTTCCTATCTACCCTGAACCTTTTGGCACACCAGTTGCCAGTTGAAATAGCTCGCTCTAAGCCTTCAGTTATGATTTTTGGATCTACATGCTGCACAGGGAAAACAAAAGAATAACCATACAATAAATACACTCTTCTTCTTTTTATCAGATTTCAAACACCTCAAATAATCCAAACTTTTACGAGTGTCTCCTTCTGCACAAGCCTTCGCTCTCATGCATCGTTCATTGAACATAGGAAAATTGATAACAAATAGCATTAGCCGGTGCCTCAAAGGCTCCCGCCTTATGGCAAGGTAAGGAAGGTTGGATTTACGGAAGCCTTACCCCCGTGTTGAAAACATAAAGAGGCTGCTTCGGATAAACAAGGGAAATTGATGCGAAAATAAAGAATATACATTGATAAAAGGTCCCGCCGAAGTATAACTAAAACATCGGGTTATTTTGAGGAAATTGAAATTTGACATTATTTTAAGGACATGAGTGAAAGTAGGGGATTATTATCAGCAAATTTTCCATATTTTTATGATATGTACCTCTAGATATTATTTCATAGAGTACATTTTGCCACAAAAAAAAACAAGACGAAAAGCTTCATCATAGAGGTGTCTTATGGTAGGGTTTAATATCATTTTTTTTAATCGGTAATTTTTCTTATACAGCACGAGCCACCTCTGACGCCACCTCACGCACCACTTCCTAAATCCACACACGCAACTCCTCGTGCACTACACGGAAAGACTATTCATACGCTTACCGATAGTGTCCAAACACCCATCAACCCTAGGAATGGAAACCCCTTCAACAGCCTTCAGAGGTTGTTTGATATTCCCACAAACAGAAGGTAGGACATCTCTGTAGCTCCTATATTTGCATCCCAAATCACTAGCCTTCCCTAAAGAAGATGTAAAAACGGGTCATTATACCATCTTGATGTTTGTAGCTCTAAAACCCACCCAGGGAGCCGTCATCCCTCCGGCCGCCTTCCCCCGCATTGACCAGAGACGCCTTCCCCCACATTGAGACCCCTCCGGCCCTTAGAGTTCAATCGTACCTTATTCCACCCATCTAAGCGCCCAAAATGCTTCTTTGCGCCATAAACAAAAATCAAAGTGCTCAGAAAACCTAAGACATCCTCACCCACATTTGCATCTCCAAACACCCTTCTCTAAAATTTGTGGTAATACATTAGCAAGTACAAATCTGATGATCTTATTGAGTCAATTCTGCAACTGTGAGTCTACACGCAGACCTTAAAAAGGTGTTGATAAACAAAGGCAAAACCACAAAAAATGGAGCACAAGTAGTCATAATGAGAGTTTTATAAATTAAAAACATCGTAGTTTATCATATGGGTTGCCATGTGTACTTCTACATAATTGTTGATAATGATCTCATAAACAAATGGTTGAACATGCATGATTGTTACATAACCTATAGCAGTTCCTTCTGATATACAGAAAATGAGAAAATAGCAATCAAAAGGCAAATGCTTGAGAAAAAGCAAACCAATCAAACCATTCCATCCGATTTTTGGTACGAAAGACCAGATATAAGATCCAAGAAAAAAATCAAACAAAGTTGGACCAGATGTGTGTATTTATTTTTTTGACAGTCAAACATAAGCATTATATTTCATCTCGGGAATCATCAAGAATTACAGGGTTGAGCTGCGGAGGGTGATCCTCTACCCATATCATGTCCTCGACAGAAATTTTACCAAGCTGAGCAAGCTGATGATCAGCTTTGTTGCCACCTCTACAAACGTGAGAAGAAGAAATACAGCTAAAGCTAGAAGCTAAAGTCAAATGTTAGGGACTATCATTCCGAAGCTCGATCTATTACACAATTTTTACGGAGTTTCAAAATAAGTCCAAGGCAGTAAGATTCCAAAATTAACTGTTAAAACCCGAGTCACATGCCAACTCTAAACCGTATCTTGCCGCACATGCTTCTCCTTCAGCGGCATCCTCATTACCCGAAACATGTCGGCTAGCACACAATATTGTTTTCCCACAAAAGTTCCTAATCACTACTCCAAAACCTCTCTTACCGTTAGTGCCTACCGCAACGTCCACGTTAACTTTATAATTCTCACGGTCAGGGGGGGTCCAAATCTTGGGACTGGGACTTTGAAGGGGTTGATCCAGATGTGTGTATTTAAAAATTAAAGGAAGAATAACAAAAAACAATGACACTGAATAGGCATGGATATCAGTCTTTGGGATTTTTGTGTCTGTTACTTATCCAAAGTCGTTAATTTTTTCAATTTCTTCCTATGTCCTATCTGTATACCAGTCGGGCAGTGTATGTGAGACATAAATATTGCTTGTTGTTATTGACTTGATACTTGAGAGAGGAAATAAGTAGAAGTACCACTGAGGGGTAAAGGATTAAAGTCATATTAATAGCAACTTCCAATCACTGAGATGCTTTTAATTAGTTTAACAACATGCACCCAAACCTCTAGCACCCTTCATCCTTACATCTTAGACCAAGACCCAAATAGAGTTGCAGTACTTTCTCTCTCAACCTCAGACCATAGATAGTCCACGATCAGTCTCTTGAATTCATCTGAAGTAGCCACCGGCCCACCAGAATCCTAATGAAAAGAAGGTGATTTGGAAAAAAGTGGGCAAGATAATGATTATACTCCAATCCTACCCCGCCTACCTTCAATACGAGGCTGCTTTGAGCCATCACACTTGTTTGATACTTTCTTCACTACAAGATCTCTAAAAGACAATGACTTCACAACTAGAATCCACAGGGCCTCCAAATAGTCACAGGAGTTTAATAGAAGTATAGCACACAGCCCCCAAGGAAGAAATTAATTCACAGAACTGACATTAGTAGATTAAACAGAAAAGGACATCTTAGTTTAAAAAAGCGCGCCGGAGAGGCGCCTAGGCGCAGCTGCCATCGCCTCAGAAGCTTGAGGCGCACAAGTGTGCATGAGGCGCACGACTGTGCAATTTCCAATTTTCTTTCTATTGTAACTTTGTTTCTACCCTTCCCTGTGCTCCTTAATCCCTTGTTTATGCTTCTTTAACCATTGGCCCTCTTTAAATACCAAAAAAGGGGTTATTTTTTGCAAAATATGGCTTCGTACAATAGAATTTTGTTCGCTAAATGAGCGCGCCTCGTGTGCATGAGGCGTGCGCCTTCGCCTCGCGCCTCATCGCAACGGCCCCCCAGCGCCTCCTTAAACTAAGAAGGACATATATAAAGCGTGCACATGGATAGTAATGAGGTTACCTGAGCAAAGTCCACTTCGCCACGAGATAACTTGCCTAATTTATTATCGAACTTCTTTCTAGCCACGGCCAACATTGTCTTGAATAAATCCTACATGGTGAAACGTACCCGAGTGTTGTAGAGATATTGAAATCAAAGAAAGTACTAGCATTCAACGTTGTTCACAAATACCTCAAAAAGCAAAGAAAGCAGCTGGCCCGAGAGTTCAAAACGCTTATTTCCAACATAATCCTAGAAACATACATCATAGAATTGACTGACGAGATTAGGTATAACAAGTTGAGATAAGAATTATCGACCCACATCAAGAATATTCTTCCAGCCAATAGGCCAAAAAGATTGCGCTGTAGGAGCTACACACATAATAGGCTCATAGAAAGCTAATAAACTCACTTTGTCGTCCACTGCATCTTTATTCAAGTGTGCCTCTAACATGCGTCTCAGCATTACAGCAGCATATATACATTTGGCTCGGAAGTTATTTTTGTGTACCTATGAAGACCAATGGGCAATAGTCACAAATGAAATGAACTAAAAAACAGATTACTTTTATGCTTTCAGAAAAGGAAAAAAAGAAAAACAGAAAATGCAAGAAGCTGAAAGAAATTAAAGTATCGAAGATGTAATTAGAAAAGCTAACCGGAACATGAGCAATAAACACATCTCGAAGGATCCCCAATGCTCTATTTTCCTGCAAGTATAAAAAGTAGTTCCGTCAGGGAAGACCGAGGCAGCATAAGAACATTTAAATGGATCAAAGGAACAGAGCTGCACCTTTTCGGGCGAAGAACCAGGATATGTTGAATTGTTCACCTGGAAAAAGAAAGACAACACTGAGCTATGTTACTTCGATACTCCATATACTTATCGTGTCACATGATAGATACGACACTTGTCTAACACGACACAGCACATCGAACACATCAACTGAGACGAAATATGAAAAAGTTTCGCAGAAAGCCATGCCAAACGCTACGCCACGTACCCATGCTCGACACTTATAACCGAGTCTGAGTAACTCATACGTGCCTAAGCCAGGGATTGAAGGACAATATAACCGCTTTCAAATTCCAAATATGGCAAGAGTAATACAAACATTCATTGTGATAAAAAAACTACATGACGCCCAGAAGGAAATGCTTTACATGCCGGTTCTCATATTTACAAACATCTTCTGTAAAAAGCTGCAGAAAGCACAGTGTGAAGTGTTGGGGATTGGAAAAATTAGGAGTTCCTCCAGTGACACGTATATTTTCACAATGGATAAGCAAAAGCCTAGACTTAATCAACAAACAACTAACACAAGTAGTAACTAATATACACATGAACCAGTTGCTGATATTAATTGAGTTCCTCCAGATAACAGGGACAGAGCACAATAACACAATTACGAATGAGCATTTAAGAACTCCCCAAACAGCCAATATTCTATATTGAGAAGTAACACATGATTCTGGCTAACCACAAAACTGACAAACAAAACAGAAACAAGGTATTCCAGAAAAAGGACCCAGATCATTAATATTAATACACAGAATCTGCGGTCCTTTTCATGTATAAACAAGTGCACAAACCTTTCTCTCAAGGAACTCTAGAGCCTGTCGTTGTGTATGTACACCTTCCATTACACATTCCTGAGTCACAAAATATATAAAAAATAAAACAACAAACAAAAGAAAAGGATCAAATTAAGTAATTCACACATCAAAATTGCTGCCTAGTTGATATTCACCATACCAGACAGATTATATAGCACACTTTCGACAAAATGCAGGAATTACATGTGATGATCTGATCTGATCTTAGATACATAACAGTTCAAACAAAAACCAACAAGGACATTTACTGAGTCTGCTATACTTTGATGGAGCAACTAACCCTTCACTTTACTCAGTTACAGACATTAGTTAGAATATTCGCATCACAAATTTATCTTACCTCTATTGAAGGCAGGAGTAGTGAGCTATAACGCGGATCTCGTCCAATCATTTGAACAACTTCCTGGTCACTCTCCATACCCATAGCCTTCATCACTACCATTATAGGAACCTAATTGCAAAATTCACAAGGTATAGACCTTTAATATTAATAAAGTAAAAAAAGGTACCACACCACTTCAAGCTGAAGATTACAGAACATGGAGATTATACCTTTGTCTGGAATTGATTAAGCTGCAAATATATTTTCTCTTTTTCCAGGACTATTACAGTTTTACTCCTTAGGGCGGCAGTGCTGCTTGTGACAGATGCAATCAAACTGAGACACAGAAATCTCGAGTGAGACAATCTCCAAAGGATTGATGTTTAAAGTTTCATCCAAATACGCAGGTAATAACTTAAAAAAGCCTTTAATAATCAAACTATGTCAAAAGGGGAGAGGACAATATGTAGAGACATAAACAAGTAGTAACAACTTTTAAAAGAGAAATATGACTTCTTTGTACAGTATTCAAAACATGGATCAAGCTGATCAAAATGATCGGTACTAGAATGTCCAGCTTTCAAGCAACTTTCCACTTCATTGTACGAGTATTGTTTATCTTAGCTGTTGCTCATAGCCTCATAGCACAAAATTTTCATATATACAAAGAGAAGTCGCTTCCATATAGACAAAAAAAGTAGCTCTTGTTAACTATTAAATTGTCCTCATAGACTACGTAGGACGTGATGAATTTTCTTCAGCTTCATCCACTCTAAAGCTACACATATATGTGCCAGAATAGCTAGTGCTAATTCCTGTTTTTTGGGGACTATCACATTCATTACTAAATTTCCTCATTGCCTGTAGTCCAATTTTCTTGGTCTGAAAGTTGCTAGGTGTCGATAAATGTGTCACGTAGGGAACTGTATTATTAAACAAAAATTTGGCCTTTTTCCAGCACCAATCCATACCAGAACCTATCACTCCATATTACACACTGCTGCCCTCTCTTAAAGACGTCATAACATAAATAAAAGAGGCTTCTCCAGATCACTTTTTTGTTTCATGGCGTAGATAAAAAGTTTGATGATCAATGGAAACTATGTACAACCTGCTTTTGCTCCATGTGAAAGCGGATACATGACACCCAAGGGTCATAAGTTACCTACTTCACTCAGCATTTCCTTAAAACTTCTAGAGTTTACACTAACATCAATGGGTTTTAATGTTTGAGCAGCTACTACAATTTAGAGTAAAGGATGGTGTGGTACCCCTTTGAAGTTCCCAAATCCCTATATTTATTTTCATTTTCTGAATATAAAGGTCCAGCACATACCACTGGGCTACTGAAATAGACAAAGTTCTTAGGTGTTGACAAGACTTCTTCTGCGGAATACAACACATTTAAATTTAAGAGGATCGGTCCCGCTGACAGTTTCACTTTATATAGTGAAGGCTAAAGCACCATTGAGGAATTTTATTAAACATCTATGACAGTTACACGGAGAACACAAACTCAATCCCAGCGTAATTAAGAGAAGAGGATTCAGTTTCGCTAGCTCTTGTTCGTAAAGCTGGAAAAAACATCAATTATCTTTTTCTCTCTTGCCCTTGGACATTGTCCTTGTGGATTTGTGGCATCTATCCTTGTCTCTTTTTGGGTTAAGTTGGGTTCTTTTCTTTTCTTTTTTTGATAAGTTAGGATATGAATATATTCAAAAGGACACCGAGGGGGTGACTCGCATATACAAATAGATACCTAAGGGGGTGACGCCCATATACAAAACTACAAAGAAAGCTAATCAAGCTCTGAGACTATCTTGAGAAAGTTTATCCACAAAAAGAAGAAAAGTCAAGTGTCGGTGGGTTAAGCTGGTTTCATCCTCGTGAGCTGAAACACATTCTCGTGCTAGGAAAAGAATGAAAAAAGGTTAGATAGCTAAAGCTTTAAACATTGTTCTACAATTACACTAGTTGTCTGGTGGTGTACTTGGATGAGAGGAATCATCGCATTAGATAACAATGAATCCTACACGTCAAGAGTTCCAAACTTGTTATATAGTTGGATCACAGTTAGATCTCAACAACAATTGACATTTATCCTTTCTGTACATACAAGTACGGTAAGCTTAAGGCCTAAATACCAACTCTTCCTTCGTTAATGGGTGTCTCCCACATGGTGGCCGTTTGTATATGTGTCACTCCTTGGGTTCTCCTTCAGAATATATTAAAAGTCCTCTCTTATAAGTATGTTATAAAGAAGGGCTACAGTGACAGGAGAGAGACACCTCATAGGCCTCTTCTGTTGTCTAAACATGTAATTAGTATAAATCCTTGTTCTTGTTTTTCTATGTTAGATGGAAAAATATAAATCACATAAATATCACAAAATCATCACAGGACAAGTCCATCAAGCTACACACATATAAACGTCTAGATACACCACAGGACCCTGAAAATACAATAAATTTCGCTCATACCAAAGACACCAAAAATACAGCTAGGAATACACAAATTTCACAGGAGTATGTATTCCTGCCCTAACCTACAAGCTTGATATGTACCCTTTGTTCTCTTTATTCTTTTTTCATTATTCTCCTCGAGAACCGAAATTGAATGTGCAACATACCTAAGCTAAAATGCATAGCCATGAAACTAAATCAAGAGCCTACAGAAGAATGCCAACAATATATATGAGAACAAACAGCCTAGAACAAAACACTTACTTTCGTTTTTTATCAAAATCAATGATTATTCTATTATTTGAAAGTTGCTCCTGGATCAAAATCACCTGGAATATAAAAAGGGAGATAACGCATCAGAATTGGCCTAATGATGCAATAAAATAACCACCAAGTTTTGTAATCTTACGCAGGAAGAAAGAGAAGGAAACCAGTGAACAAGTATCATACTTTCTTTCAGAAAAAAAGCTGTGCCATTATAATCAATCAAAGAGACTAAAGTATTGAACATAAATCACTCAAACACTGAATAAATAATTAGCTTTATTATTGAGAGGTTTAAACAAAGGCTGGGATCTATGCGTGATCTAATTTAAAGAGAACAAATTCCGAGGACAAAATCTTTTGTTTCTTCAATGGACAAATTCTGAGGACAAAAGTGTCAAGTGGCTCAGCTCATTGGCAATCTTTTGTTTCTTTTGTTGTAAGTAATTATCATTATATTAATATGGACACCATGGGGATGACTCCCAAATACAAAAAGACACCAATGGGGAGGACGCTTATATACAAAAGAGAGCTAATCAAAGTATCAAACTCTTAAACTACCTTGAGAAATTAATAATACAGACAATTGAAATACTTTTGTCAAAACTACCAAATATGAGGTATAGAACTATTCTCTCTTTTATATATATTTTATACTGTTACAACCAAAGTCAACTTTTTTTTCATAATTCATACTATTTATTATGGAACCTCTACGTGTACAGCTGCATTATCTAATTAAGGCAAATGTACAAGTCTTTATGATACGAGTTTAAAATATACAAGAAAAGGCAGCCCGGGGAGGGGCCGGGAATGCAAACTACTTATATTCAAAAGGACACCACGGGGATGACTCCCAAATACAAAAAGACACCAATAGGGGGGGGGCCGCCCATATACAAAAGAGAGCTAATTAAACTCTTACACTATCTTGAGAATTTTTATCCACAAAAAGAAGGAAAGACAAGTGTCTGTAAGAACCTAACACTTCGCTCCAACTATACAACAGCCTCACAAAAGCAAAACCTGAAGTCTTTTAGTGTGTCCAAGCAATATCATCAACAATGTGATGATTTCTTTCCTTCCAAGTACACCACCAAATACTAGGTAACTTCAATCATGTTAAAGTGTCAAGTACTTTTTAACCTTTATTTATAAAATACTGCAATACGAGTTTGTAGTAAAATATGAAAAATTAAAATCCTTCCTGAAGAAGCCAAAAGTTTATCATTCCTTTTACTTTCTGATTTAATGGGGGAAGCCTAAACATAACCTTGAGAGCATACTTTTTTTCGTAAAATAGGCAATTGAAAGCAGTCTCTCCCTTATCGAAACGGAAAAGCAGCACACCATCCCCACCTTGCTTAGTGTGAGAGCATCACTTGAGGCAGGCACCGGGTAATGAAAATGAAGTAACACCAACATGGTCACCAATGGAAAATGGGTAACACGGATGCAACTTATAGCTTTCCTTGTGAGACACAGCAGAGGGAGTGGGTGATGCACCACCCAACCAAAAGACAGCCCACCCAACTGACGTGTTTATCAATCTATAGGATACTGTACGAATAGCAAATCAATCTATACTGTTGACGACGCAAATACCTATTCTTTCAAACAGGTTGCCCTCGATTTCTTGTTTTGGTCAGGCAAAGACGGATATAAAAAGGGACACCAAGATTCTAACAACCACCCGTGGAGGCGATATCTGACCAAAGACTATGATCACATCATGCACACGTCCACTTGATCCCTTACAAAGCTATTGCCCGAAATACATAGGTAAAATTCCAAAAAAAATGCAGTTCTCTTCCATTTGCGGGACATGAATCTCACCCATACATTAGAACATATCCAAGCCATACCTTTAAACCATCTATTAGAATTACATAACGACACAAGTCCAGAAAAAGTACACCTAATATCAAACAGTCTCTCTGAAAAAGAAATTGATAGGAAGCTGAAACTACAATTGTCACTTCTCTTTTTTAGGTCAACCCCAAACTTTTAAATGCAGTATGAGGAGAAGTTGGTCTGTACTGCCTCGGGTGGTTGATTATCTCCAAATGAAGTTTGTGGATACGGGTGCTAATAAAAGAGAAGTTGCTTCAAACAGTGATGTGTTTGCTACTTGCCTATTTTTCTAGTGCATTTTTGTAACTGTTTCTCTGAAGGACAATGTGAATACGTCATCATTACTTGCTTAGTTAATTCTACAAATGATTTTTTTTATGTACACAAAAAGAAAAACAAAATAAAAAACAAAGAAAGACAGACAACTATTTACACAAAACTCCACAACAATACATTTGTCATCCAGGATTAAAAGATACAAATCCAAAATTTCCTAACCAACTCCCATCTATACTGAAAATTATATAGCAACAAGAAGGATTACCTTTTCAGTCCCTTTCACTATAAAGTAACCTCCGGGATCAAGTGGGCATTCGCCTAGGCAATAAAAATCAATAACATGAGAGTCATGAGAAAATTATTGGACAAGGGGAACCTATAACATACAAATACAAAAAATCTCAACCATATTTCGCTAGCTCAGTTTCATCCTTCCCATATAAAATACAGCAACGACTTCGTAACATCACAGGTATTCTCCCTATGGTTACATCTTTCTGTCATACATGCACAATGGCAAAATCAGTAATGATGGTAAAGTTGTTGTAGCCTACCACATATACACGACTTAAACATGATGTAGCACACTTACCTTTAGACATGGAGTAGTAGAACTTCCATCTGAACATTCAATATTAGCTAGAATAGGCGCTGAATAGCTGGTACAGAACAACAACAAAAAAGCAGCAATTAACATTTTCTTTCTTGGAGGGATCACAACATAAGGTAAACACCAAGTCAACATATAAGCCCAAAATATAGACCTCACATAATATGTCAAATTTGTAAGTACTACAGGACGTGGAAACTCAAGTAACAAATTACGTCGCTCCTGACACAGTCACCCTTCACATAGCTGTCACAGAAAGTTAACTCTAGAAAATAGTCGTCTAAACTCAACATGTGGAGTATACAAATATCAAAAGAATATATACCTTTATTTTGTGGTCAGGCCCCCATAATTGTATCGTCCCAACTTTACTCATAATAATCACAGAACCCTAGCATATATATATTCTTACTTTGTGCAACATGTCGGAAAATTAGATACAAAAACTTTGTAAAAAGAATAAGCTTGTCATATTATAGTATGGTTAACCAAAAGATTAACATCTAAGATAATTACCATGTGCATACGAACAAAACATAAAGATGTCATTCAGTGGCAAATATCAGACGTACACATGCAATATCGATCTAATCACACAACATATAGCCGTAAAGCCAAAGAATAGCAGTAGTAACAGCGGCACATACAATATGAACAGTAACAATAACAGAAAATTGGTGTTCCGTGTTCAGAGATTATGAAGAAGGTGTCAAGGGCACTAACGTTAGGTCTGAGAGCCTGCAAGTCTGAGGGTAATATTTCTCCATCGCAGTAGCATCTAGCTTAATGCCTGGTTCACCAATCTTT
Organism: Spergularia azorica; assembly: GCA_038382645.1. Classification (NCBI taxonomy): domain Eukaryota; kingdom Viridiplantae; phylum Streptophyta; class Magnoliopsida; order Caryophyllales; family Caryophyllaceae; genus Spergularia; species Spergularia azorica. Next base: position 24,347 of record JBBYHQ010181764.1, read on the forward strand.
ACATCTATAAACCTGTACAAGTTCAAACCCAAGCCAAAAACCTAAGAACAACATAGATGTAATGCACAATAACCAAACAGAGCACTTCACAATCAACTGGACATGACAAAACTCTTCACAATGTCACAAATGGCAAACATCTACAACGAAAATTTCAGGGATTATTTTAGCGCATCCAGCAGTTTCAACTTTCTATATCACAACTTCGTCCGATTTGCATCACAAAAATTTGGGCAATATTCTAATGCTATACCCCATAACAGCCTCTAATTTCATTGCATAATCGACCCACGAGTACCTAAATCTCATGCAAAACATTCATGTACGTCAACATTCGCTCAATTTTCGCTAGCCAATACTTAATAAGGAGAAATTTTATCTGAGGAAAACTTAATATGCAATGAAGAAACTTCAAGACCTTTTGTACCAAGTAGAAAAGCACAAAATTTCCAATCAAGCTACAAGGGAAAGAATGATACTTGAGGTATATTGCTGGATCGACGGATGATCTGGCTATACTGTTGACTTCAACAATCTTCTGGATGCCCGTAGTAACGAAATAATTATAGGAATCGAGATGTTCCTTCACTAGCCCTCTCACCTAAAAGTTGAAAAAAAAAAATCTATGTAATTACCTAGACCACAATATTCACACTCTAATTAAATGAAAAGGACGTCTGAAGATCATTCTTTCAAGCCTTGATCTTACTATGAAAAGTTGAGAGATGTTTCAATGATTTAAAGAGATGCACAACAATAATCCAGTATTATGGCAACCCATAGAGGATAAATCTACCTGATACCCAAAGAACCCTGCATATTGCGGCGCTGTCACAAAAACTGATGTCGACTACGTCAGATGGAATGGTGATGATAACTCAAGACAATCAATCAAAAGAATTATGACTCGAAAACAAT